>BHFT01048213.1:0-16456 GCA_004320025.1 Laticauda laticaudata | reverse complement strand
ACATAAAATTTGTTTGCTGTGAGTCTGCACTGAATAATAGAGCCTTCAGTCCTAAGAGAGGTTTGGCTGTGCTTAAAAGCAGAGCTGAAGATCTAAAGACAAGCTAGAAAGCAAGAAATCCAATATTTCTTGCTTCCAAGTTAATCAAAATCTCCCAGAACAGCAGAATAGCTGATGGCTGGAAAAAGGAAAAATAGCAAATTAGCAGGCAAGTTTGCCGGGTAAGGAGTGAATGGGCAGGGAGGGTTCCCGTGGGCCAAGTGAGCTGCACAGTCTTATGTTTCTGCACAGCCTGGATTAGTTGCTTTGGGGGGGTGTTCTGGGAGTGAGATTTCTCTGTGACCCACCCAAATTTTCTCATGGCCCACCAGTGGGTCACAGCCCATTGGTTGGAGACCGCTGCTCTACAATGCCTGTTTTAATTCTATACTAAACCAGAAACATTATAAAAGGAATCACCTGACTGTTTCAGGATTACTGTTACATTTCCTAACCCTACTGAGTAAGGTAGCACAGAAATGTAAATATGTCAAACCTTTAGTGGCACAATACTTCCATTTTTTATACTGATCATAGTTTGCAATTGTGGCACACCATGGGTGGTTCTGGCTTGCAGCTTCAGTACAAGAATTGTAGGATTTTCCACGGTAAATAAATGGAAAGACACAGGGAGGAGGCACTAAAATGGAAAAAAGACAATACCAGAATTCAAGAAGCTCCTTGCTAAGCATTCACTTATTCCCTTGATTAGAAGTAGGAAACACATCCAAACATTATACAAATTATCTGAATAAATACTCTCTGAAAATCAATTTCCTAAAGCAAAAATCAATGATACACTATCCCAGGTGAAATGAATCAAAACATTTGCGTATTTTCCTTACCTGATGCAAAAAGTGATTGAAGAAGAGTACTGAATAAAAAAAATGCTACAATTGTGGCCATTTTCTTTCTAAATGCACTTGACACCCTTGGAGAAGGATGTACCAGCCTACACTGGGTCTTTCAAGACTGTGCGTCAAAACCAAATGGAACTCACTACGGTAAAGATTGAAGCAATATTTCTTTATTCTGTTCAGAAAGACACAGGGAGATTGCCCTCAAAGCCTGTGTGATATTGTTGAATACAGCTAACTCTTTTATACTCCCAAACCACAAAACTCACAATCCTGAATCTGTCATGTGTCAAATACTTTGCCTTATATGGCTAAAAACTCCTGCAGCGGTTACAAATATGGGTAAATATGTACATAAGTTGTCTACCAGTTTGCACAATTTAATAATTAACCTTAAAGCCTTATGCTCCGTATATTTAGTTTAGAAATAATGCAGTAATATTTGCAATACTTGAAAACCGTGGTTTTCACTTCCTCCTACACTCCTGGTCTTAAACAATATTTGGGAGTTACAAAAAAAGTTCAAGCCACAAAAAACAATTGTTTTAGCAAAGTTGGTTAATAATGTTTGTTATTTAGATGTTGATATTTTTTCTAATTTATCCTATCGAAAGGTTTTGTATACTCCATAAGGCATCTCAGTGGGCATCTATTTCTGATATCTGCATAATCATCAAGAACAGAATAAATTCTTTATTTATTTATTTATTTATTTCAACAACATCATTTCCTCCCAAATGTTTTCAAGGTGGTGCTCTCTGAGCTTGGTTGTTTTCTTGCAGACATTTCATTATCCAACATTGTCAGTGCTAATCCTGATGATGTCTAGGGCTGATGATGTTACTTAGTTTGAAATAAATATCTGAAAAAAAAAAAAACCCTCAGAGAGCACCTCCTTTCAACCCTGAGCTACAAATATTCTCATTTATTAGTATCATGGTAGTAAGCTGTGCAGAAACCCCTAAACTGGTACCTCTCCAGATATGTTGGAGTATCTTTCCACAATTTAGCCTAAGATCTGTAAGATAAGCATAACCCAAAAAGTTGCAGCATTGTTGAGAAATGATTAAATCCCCTACAATCAATCAGAATAGAGGTAGAAGGGACTTTGGAGGTCTTCTAGTCCAATCCCCTGCTCAAGCAGGAGACCCTATACCATTTCAGATAAATGATTGTCCAATCTCTTCTTAAAAGCCTCCAATGATGATGCACCCACAACTTCTGAAGGCAAACTGTTCCACTGATTAATTGTTCTCACTGTTAAGGAGTTTCTCCTTAATTTCAGTTTACTTTTCTTCTGAATTAGTTTCCATCCATTGTTTCCTACTTTGCCTTCTGGTGCTTTGGAAAATAAATTGACTCCCTTTTGTTTGTAGAAGCCTCTCAAATACTAGAATATTGCTATTATGTCATCCCTAGTCCTCTAAGAGGACTAGGGATGACATAATAGCAATATTCTAGTATTTGAGAGGCTTCTACAAACAAAAGGGAGTCAATTAGGATCCTAGTCCTAGGATCCTAATCCTAGATTAGCCATAACCAATTTCTGCAACCATTTTTCATATGTTTTAGTCCCTAACTTTAATCATCTTAATTGCTCTTCTCTGTACTTTTCCAAAGTCTCAATATCTTTTTTGTAATGTGATGACCAAAACTGGATACAGTATTCCAGGTGTGGTCTTACTAAAGTTTTATAAAGTGGTACAAATACTTCATGTGATTTTGATTCTATTCTTCTGCTTATACAACCAAGGATTGTAGTCGATTTCTTTTGCTGCAGCTACACACTGCTGGGTCATATTTAATTGATCACCCATTAAGACTCCAAGGTCCCTCTCACAGTTTCTGTTGTTGGCCTAGGTTTTATTTTATTTTCTGTTCTGTTCTGTTCTATTATATTCTCAACTATATCATACCTGCCCTTATATATTAATACTTCAATTTCACCTTGTTTGTACCTCAAACTTTGAGCATTGGTAAATGCATCTAAGTTCTTTATGGCTGGCCCTGGGTATGCTTCTTATATCTCCTGCTTTATATCTGAGTTTTTATATCTTTCTACCATCCTTGCCTCATTTTTTTGATTGGTTGTCTTGGGGTTTGTGCTTGGAATTAGGCCCTAATGATCCTAAAGATTGATCACAGCCCTCCCTCAATTTTAGTTTAAAGCCCTTTGGATAAGTTGAGTCTGTTAGGAATGTAAGTCACCTAACAGCTATTTGAGCTGGACAATATACAAACCAGGATAGACATTTTAATACTGTCTCTTTAAGAAAATGCAAAATTTGTAATTGGATGTGGTTTCTCAAACGGCCATAAGATGGAGCCAGAAACCTGGGTTGTCTTAGTCTTAGTCTCAGAAGGGAGTGTCTCAGTGAGTGTCTCTGTTTCCTTCTCTTAGAGAATATTGCCGTTCTTCCATTTCTTCTAACTGACTGATATTCTTGGATTTGATGTAAGTCTGATACTGAACTGTTTTTGACACTGGACTTTGTTATTGGATTATCCCTGGACTGAAAACTGACTGATTTAACCTGTGAATGACTTTAGACTGCTTGTTTTAAACTTAAAAGTTTCTGGAAGTAAAAACCTACATTTACTGTACAGTGTATCTGTGTGCTGTGTGTGTATTATTCAAACACTACTCTCTATACATCTCCCTGTATGCGCTCATTCTCCTAATGGGGAATTACCTCAACAGAGTCAATCATTTTCCAAATACAGTCTTCAAGGTTCTTGTGAGATGCAGTCCATCCCTTGTCAAAATCCCTTTATGTAAGTAATGCAAGTCATGGTCTTTGAATCCAAAGTTTACCTGATTGTATCATCCTTTAAACCAGTGATTTATTTCTAAAATCCTTTGTTTCCTCATTGGACGTTGATCTTTTGTTAGAAGTACAGATGAAACACTACCTATCCTCCTAACTTCTTAACTTTCCTAATTGTGTCATTCATCTCCACATGAAAGAAAAGAGATAGTAATCTGTAGGCTCTCAGTCACATCTTTGTAGTAAATCCCTAGATCAGGGCTGTCAAACTCCCAGCCCGTGGGCCAGATGCATCATGTGTTGACCCTGCCCCTGCCCAGTTTAGTGAAGGGGAGGAAGTCCCAGTATGTCACATGATGCTGCCATGAGGACATGAGTTTGACACCCGTGCCCTAGACTGATTGCCTGGCCTACAGATTGCTGATTTCATTCACCTGAGAAGAGATTGCCCTATCAGCAACACTCCCTTTTTTTTCCTGAGAAAATCTGAATTACTTTTCTTCTTGTCAGAAACAGATAACAGATAATCAGAGTTGGAAGGGATCTTGTAGGTCATCTAGTCCAAGTGGGAGACTACACCATTTCTGACAAATGGCAGTCCAATCTTTTCTTGAAAGTCTCAAGTTTCAAACACTTGAAGATGTCCCTTCTCTAGGTATCTACATGCTTTCTTCCAGGAAAAAGATATGAAATCAATTGCTCAGCTCTAGTGAGGTCATACTGGATTGGGCCACACTATATAGCAGGGACATTACTCAGGACATACTAGACATTACTCTTGGTTGTTGTTTTCTTCCATCAGTGACATAGGTCTATGCCTAAAAGTTTACATATATGGAAGTTTTCTGGTAGTTGTTTGTTCTTTCATTTGTTCAGTTTGGATACAGTCTTCTTCCTTTGATTGGCATTTCTCATTTTGTAAGTTTAGTCTCAGACTGGCTAGAGTTTCCTCTAGACCCTTAATTTTTTGTTTAGTTTACATTTGGTACATGTGTAATTTGGGTCCTCTGGGGCATGAGTACATAGAGGGAATATATTTGGCAAATGACAACTGTGTCAGACTCTTTTTCCATAACTATGTTTCTTTTCACAACCACTTCATTTAAAAATTAAAAATGTCAAAATTTTTCAAAATATTCAAAAATATAAAAGATTTTTCCAAAACTTTATAAATTCTAAATATTTTTTTTAATTCTAAAGGATCATTTAAACATTTCAAAATTTCAAAAAAAAATATTTTATAAAAAATATTTAATAATTTAAAAGGGTTGTTTCAAAAAAATTAAGAAGTTTATCTAAAAATTTAAATTTTTAAATTTCCAAAAATTTTGGAAGAATTTTTAAAATATATATATACCAAAAATATCTATTTTAAAATGTTAGTCTTTTAGTCCCTCCTGCAGCTAATGTTGGATGGAAGTTAAGTGCTAGTGAGGTTGCCTATAGATAGAGCTTGTAATCCACAGGTGTATAAAAGTAATGGCATTGTTTGCAAAAGTTTGTAATCCACTGACTTTGACACCAAAATGAATCTTTTAATCACAAGTGTAAGACATCGGTCATGTACCTAAAACAGACAAATTTCAGCAAAACCTGTCTGTACCCTCTAATTATCCAAGAACTTCCAGTAATGTTGTCTGGCATAGTTCTTACTTATTATGCTCAGTCAACTCACTGCATGGTAATTGGCTGAATTTTCTTTTTCTTTCTTCTGTCAGATGTGGATAATATATGGCTGAAACCCAGTCTCTAGAAATGCAGGGTGAGTTATCAAAGTAAGTGGAAAGTGAAACAATCACTAGATTTCAACACTTAGGATGTATTTGTATCAATTCAGATCTGGGGCAATTCCAGCATTTAATTGCCCAATTTGTTTGTATATTTCAACAATTAAAACTAGAAGCCATTTCAACATCTGCTTTCCCCCAAATTTTATTATCTTTATATAAAGCTTGAAAATTTCAGGAATTGTTCTTGGTGAGATATCACACTACAGGGCAAAAGGGAGAATTTCAGTCCCTGGAATTAACTACAAAAATGGAGTAGCCTTTTCTGTCCATGTTTCATATACCAACACAACACCTTTTTTGTGTAATAACTAAGATTTTATAATACTTCTTCTTAAGGAAAATATTTGAATATAGGAGATATAATGAACTTGGTTATAGTGAGGTGAGAGAGTGACTGGCCCAAAGACTCCTACCTGACTATCGTATCTAATGAAGGACTAGAACATTGTCTCCTGGTTTCTAACTTAACCCCATAGCCATTATATCAGTTGAAAAATCACTGAAAAGCAGTAATTGTTCATCCCATGAAGTCATATGACAAGGAACATAAGGAGCATTTGGCAATGAAAAGGAAAACTTTTCATTGAAAAGTAAAAGAAAACTTGATGGCAAACATGCAGCTTAGAGCTTCTTGCTTATTTCACAGTCAGGAACAATAAGGGGTATGTTTTGCTTAGAATGCCATGAACTCAACTCCCCCATGTTTACAATTAAATTTCAAATTAAATTTGAATCTCGGACTACCTGGTTGCAGTACAGGCAATTTTTTACTTATAGTCATTCATTTGGAAACTATTTAAAAGTATAATGGCAGTGAACAAAAGGACTTAAGCCCCTGTCACACTGCACCAACAGATGGAAAGAGGATGTAAAACAGAGAAAAACACTTGCCATCCGTTGGTTAAAACGTGATGCTTCCATTCTGTACTCACGCCTCCATTTTGGCTCCTCTCTATCCCCAGCATCCGTCTATTGACATTTCATGCCGCTCAAAAAGTTTTGAGCTGCCTCAAAACTTTTGAGTGGATAAATGTATCAAACGCGTCCATTCTGCATCCGCTAGGCACTACAGGGAACATCAGTTCTTGCATCCGTTGGCAATCCATTACGCGTCCCGCTACATCTGCTAGGCATCCGCTGCGCATCTGCGCAACTTGAATCTGCTCCAGCGGTAAGCAGACACCAGGGAGGAAGCAGAACGGACGTGGAACGGATGCTAAGTGTTAGTAGCACAGATGGAGAAAGGATGAAAAGTGATGCAGCACGCAAAGAAAGCATTTAAAACGGAAAAAAACGTTCGCAGAGGGGACCTATCGTCGGATATTAAGGAGTCTAAGGGATGCCTAGAGGATGCAAAAGGATGCTTCCATTCCGCATCCGCTTTCCATCCACTCGTGGTCCTCCCCCGTCCATTCTTTCCGTGTTAATCTGCTCTGTCTTATGCAAATTTCTTGCCCTTTTGAGAGCGGATTAACAACGGATGGAACATTTTTCTCATCCGCTGTGTCCTTTTTACAAATGTTTTGCATCTGTTGGGCAGTGTGACAGAGCCTTTACAACCCTTGCCCAAAGTTCTAACCATTGTAGCTCCATGGTGATGTGATCAAAATTTGGGTGCTTATAGCCATACCCATACCCTTATGACTGAAGAACCACTGCAACACTCCACCAGCATTATTGTGGACTAAAGGACCATGGACAGCTAGGCCCACTGACATGTGGAAACTTACTGTGAGTTTAATGCTTTGGACAGCCAGACCTACCAGTGTGTGTGTGGGGGGGGCTCCTCTATCTCTTCCCATGCCACTCTAGAAAAGTTTGCCCCCCTCCCCCACCCTACATTGCTTTTTCTTTTCCTTGCAGCTGATGACAGGCATGCCCAGCTGATGGAGGTGCTGCTGGAAGATAGCAAAGGAAATCTGCCTCAAGGCTGATTCTTGTGAATGGAATCCAAGCAATACAAAATAATGTGCTCCAGTTTCTGATTGGAATATTTATTACAAAGAATCAGCAATTTTCATTAAGTAATGCAATACTAACTTTTAGCAAGTGCACACTAATAATAAGTTTGCAAAGATAAGATGACAAATGACATATATCATAACTTTGATTGTAAAATTATCATCTCTGGAATCAAATCATCCCAAATGTTCTTGATTTTAGTAATCTGAGGGAAAAAGAAAAACAGTATAGTTACATCATTAAATTTAAGAACATTCAATATTTCTACTAACAGGATGTTGTGTTATGTCAAAAAAAGATAAGAAATCATAGCCAATTTAGTCAGAAAAAATAAATAAGCTACCTAGGTTGCATTTACTACAAAGCAAGAAATGATTTGCATTTCTTTATGTTACTCAACCATCACAGGACACCTCTGTAGGGTTACCGCATGCAATATACAAATTGTGTACTAAATAATGGAGATGCATGAAGCATGGATAGCAACTGTTATTAATTTTGTTATTTTTTTAGTGGCAAGAAATGGAACCTACATGTGGCTGCAAGTGAATGTAAAGTTTAATAAATTTTAATACTTTAGGGAAAAAAATGATTTGGAGGCACAACATGGAATTGTGCTCAATGGCTCTTATATGACAACAGCAGTTTGAGTATTAAAGAGCCCTCCTCCTTCCCGGTGGCAGAGCTCTCATCAAGGCAGCAAGCGCCTCCCTGCTAGACCCTCCGCTCATCCCACCAGGGCCGCACCAGAGCCGAGCGGGCTGGGCAGAGCTGGGAAAGCGAGCCGCGGGTGTGTGCATGCCTCCTCCTGCCCCTCTTTCCCAAATCTCACCCAGGCAAGCAGCACTTCGCTTGCTGTGCAAAGCCACGGCTTCCTTACCTCTCAGAAAGCAGAAGGAACTGGCTGCAGCCTCCTCCTCCTCAGCCGCAGTGCAGACCTTGCGGGGAGAGAGAGAGAGAGGGAGAGAGTGGGACAGATCCTCTTGGGCGAGCGCCTTCCCTCGGAATGCGGCAACAGGAGTGCCTGAAGCCAACTGTCTCCTCAGGGCTCCGGTTGCAGGGAGGAGNAGCCAAGTGTCTCCTCAGGGCTCCGGTTGCAGGGAGGAGCCCTGACTGGCCGCACGTGGCTGCGCCAAACGCCGTGGTGTTCTTCTCACGCCGCGGCAGCAAGGGAGAAGGAAAAGGTCTCCCGAACCCCAAGATGTTGCCGCCTGCCCACCTGAGGATGCCAGGGGGGGAAATAAGTCACCCCCGAAAAGACGACCTTGAAGGCTTTTGGGCTGCAACATTCAGTGCCTGAGAATTTGGGAGGGGGACTTCTAAGATTGGTGGAAGATTAACCTTTCTCAGAAAGTCAAGGACAAGTTACCCTGTACCTGGAGGGGAGTGACTGGAAATTGTCTCCAGTTGGAACAAAGTAATGATTGGACCATGCGATGGACAATTGGGTGCAGGGGTTGGATTTTGAGTTTTCTTTGGGCTAGGGAAAATCCGGAATTCTAAGACTTGGGGTTTCCCCAGATGTGTCAATATGAATCTTTAATAAAATAGATATTTGGGATTACGATATTCTTCGAGTCCTTTCTTTGGAGGTTGTTGGAACAATGGCATAATAAGTGAGAGCTAACTAGAGTTGCAATAGTGTTTGCTTTTTTGGGGGGCAGTGGATGTCATTTTAGTGAAAATACTGATGAAATAGAGTTAATTAATGCAAAATATTATTTAGTTTGTTTTCTAAGCCTAGACTTCTCAGACGTGGTCTTATTCATAGATGCTGAGAAATATTTTGTAAAGATCCTTGACAAAGTTCCTTGAACTTTATGCCTTTCCTTCTCAAATTTTGTTCTGCTCTCTCCTACATATGTTGTTCTGCTCTCTCCTCTGCACATAAGGATAGTAGCTGATATCAGAATTTCTATTGCCAAGCAATCATAATAAATGCCACTTAAATTGTGGCATTTCCAGTTGCCATTCAACTAGTGATATCGTTAAGTGCAATGTCACATGATAGCCATTTACATCCTCTTACTGGCTTTCCTAGTTGAGTTTGTTTGTAGGAAGATCACTTGTAGGCTTTTTTTGGTAAGGGAATCCGGTCCTATTTTTAGATCACTTCACAAACAGATCCCCCCTGATACCTCCAGCTCAAACACACCCCAACCAGGCACCCAGATGAAACCTAGCTTCCTAATAAATGATAGCCATCCCATTTACTTGAGCCAAGCTTTCACTAAAAGCCTTTGATACAGAACAGCAGATGTTGCCAGCCAATCAAGACACAAAAAGCACAAAACAGACAGAGAGATATTAGACAACACCAAGTCAGCAGAACGCAGCAAACTCCAAAGACCAAATAAACACAGACAAAGACTCCCAACTCAATCAGGAATGAAAAAAAAAGGGCGTTTGTACTTACCTGATATGCCCGTTCTCCTGTTGAGGCTGTGGAAAGCATTCAGTAGTGGGAGGTGCTTAGTATCTGCAATTCACAGGCTGAGCTTGATTTGTGGAACGCCTCCCTCCTCCACCAATGGGTAACTCCTCAGCGTTCTCGCAGTTTTGGCGGAAGACGAGAGAAAAAAAGCGGGGCCTCATCCTCACATACAAAAAAGTTCATTGGCCGAAACAGGACCCACAGATGGGAAAAAAAAGGGTGGGGGCTGGATGCTCTTCACAGCCTCAAAGAGAAACGGGCGTATCAGGTAAGTACCAACGCCCCTTTCTCCTATGAGATGTTTCAGAGCATCAGTAGTGAGACATACAAGCTTGGCCTGTCCTATGGGAGGGAAACTCCGTCTGGTCTGGATCTCCTCCTGGTCTCTTGTGGACCCTTTGCAGAACAATCTTCTGCGAAGGAAGCCTCAGCAGAAGCAAACACATCATTTTATAGTGTCTATGAAAGGGGCAAGACCGCGCCTACAGATTTCAGTTATTGATGCTTGTGTGACCCATGCTGGCCGGAAGTTGGTGCACTCCTTGTTGAATGAGCTTGTTATACCCTTAGGCACCTGCAGAGATTGGGTCTGATATGTTTTTTGCTATTGGCAGGCCACTTATCCAACAGCCTATGGTAAGATGGTGAGACCTATGCAACCTTGAGTATTGGCTGAAAGAAACAAATAAAGCCTCTAATCTTCCTAAAAACTGCTGTAACGCTTGATATAGATTCGGCAGTGCATGCCTCACAATACAAACTTATGCCATTGTCCTTTCCATTCCTGTGATGGACTGGGGCAAAATTGGAAGAATAAGTCTGTGCTCTATGAAAGGCCGAATTGACCCTTTGGGCATAAACTGTGAGATTGGGAAAATGCAGAGATCTGTCTGATGGACAAGGCTGCAATCTTCGCGAAACATGACGAGCGAAAGTGATGCTACAGAGGGGAAACTACTTTGGTACGTCAGAAGTGGGAGACTTGACTTTTTCAACCACCATCTACACAAAGGTCCTGTAAGTCAGGGAGCACAAGGACCTTGATAAGGTCCCAGATGGGATAGGTGCACTGCTGAGGCGTATAATTGGAGGCCTCCTGAGGGATCAAAACTTAAATAGTATGGGATGGAGATATGAAAAAGAGACTGAGGCCCTCACAAGTGAGAAACTGATGCCAAGGGCCTCCACCTGCTTTGGAGTGACAACCCCTTTCAAAGTCCCCCTCCTTGTAAAAAACTCTAGAGTCTGAGCGACAGAGGGAGTGGCAGGATCAATTTGAAACTTTAAACTACAAAGCCTTTTTGCAGAAGGTGGACCATGTGGCATTGGTGAAATTTGAATCTGGTTGAGTGGCATCTGGCAGCTAGGATAGTGTCGATAAACCCTATTGGAGAGCTTTTCGCCCTTCAAACCAATCCACTAACCTCCAGATGGTCAATTTGTAAACATTGAGAAGTCCGGAATGTTAAAGGGGCCCCCTGAGTATAGAGATTCTGATTTGGAATTCTCCAGGGGGGCGCATTACCAAGAGACTGGAGCCAGGGTCTGCTGCCACCATGGCCATCTGGCGCAGTAAAGGTGCTACTAGCAAATAATTCCGGGCCTTCTCTTGTCTAGTTAACTTTCTGGATGACATTGGGAACCAGCAAGAAGGTGGAGGGGAAATACATACAAAGGAGAACCGGGGCCAACTAACAGCGGAGGTGAGTTGAAATTCTCCACCCCTTGGGGATGGGTTAACCTGGAAAAAATCTCGGGAGCTGAGAATTGAAGAAGGGAAAAGCAAATAGGGTCCACCACCAGCTGACGCAAATGTCGCATGCCACCTTATCTTGAAACAGAGATGGGTGGAAGCCGCCAACTCGATTGGATCTATGGTGACCCTGCTTAGCAATCTGGCCTGTGCATTTGAACAGACCCTAAATGTGTTCTGCCTTGATGGGAAAAGTATGTTTGTTCTCTGCCCAGGGACAGCAGGTGCTCCGCTTACCCACATTAGGCCTTGCTTCGAGTTGTGTGACTCCCTTGCTTGTTTATGTGAGCTTTGACTGTTTACATTGTCCTGTCAGTAATCAGTATGTGCTAGCCGGCGTTACCTGGGGGAAGAAGTTGCGAAGGGTCCTCAGGTGTATTTGTTGCGAAATTCCAGCCAGTTTATGCTGCACGGACTGTACTGTGTCAGACCATCTGCGCTTGGGGTGTGAGAGCGAGCTGGAACGTGAGCTCGCCCGCATCCAAACAGACCTGGCATCTGTGGTGATGGTGAAGCCTTATGGGTGGCTCCCTTGCAGAGAAGCCTCTTGTTGAATTCGGTTTGGGACCACCCAGAGGAGAGATATGAGAACCTTGGGTGAAACCCTGACTTTGTGTTTGCAGTTGCTTCGGCGGAATCGCTGGTACGGTGGGCAGGACCACTGGAGGGATCTAGTGGTGAAGGCAGCCAAGGGAATAGAAATAACAATGAGGGATCATTTTGCCCAAAATTTTTGATAGGTTCCATTAAAGGGACAACCTTCTCAAGCAACCTTGATCTCTTGAACCCAATTTTTGGAATGCTATTTAGTCTATCTGTGACAGATACACCTTTGCTTTCCATGATGATGCGCCCTTAAATGGATTATCCCCGAGTCGATGGAGTTAATTGACTCTTCCTCATTATTAAGAACCATGCTCTAGTCAAGGGATAGTAATGTGTTCTGAGTGTCTATGACTGCCTGATGAAAATGGAAGGAGATAAAATCAAAATATCCGTCAAGAGTGACGCTGGAGGCGTACTGGGATGTTCCTGAGGTGGCCGATATCACCGCGCGAGGACCTTGGTGAAGGTCCTGGGGGATGGAGGGCTAATCTGAATGGAAGGGGGCGCGGCACCCAAATTCCAAATGGTGGTTATTGGTAGGCAGAATCTCAAGAAATTGGGGATATTATGGGGGAAGGGGGCCGAATATCAATGTGGCCCAAGTTACGCCTCCATCCATTTAATGGGGCGTGAGCACCGTCCGCCTTTTTCCTGATAACGCAGTAATATTTATTGGAGGGTATTAGCATTTTAAAATTATGCGATATACTAGAAACAGTGGAGACGCTTTCAAATCTAATATCGTTCTCGGCAACCCCCCCCGGGAATATTTTTTTTTTTTTTGACAACCGAAAAGAATGTGAATAGAAAAGCTTTGTCCTCGTTGATCTGGTCGCTAACTGGGTTGGATTGGCTCGGATATCCAGTATTAGTTGGATAGTGAAATCCATGAAGATTAACGCTTGACCGGAGGTCCCTCTGGAAGGAGGGGAATTGACATAGAAGGGATCTGGAGAATTGGATTAACCTCCAGTGCGCAGGCCAACATCTAACTATATCCCTGACCCAGGTGTCAGAGGTAAAAGGAGTTCCCATTGGTGCAGCGAATAACTTAGGCCATCCTGCCAATGGGAATTGTGTTCCGCGGGAGTTTATCATATTGGTCGGGAAAGAGCCTGCTCCCTGAATAGATCTTTTGGGATGGACCCATGCCCTTTCTTACACCGTCTGTCCACTGAGGACGGGACCGCTATGTAGTTGTTTGTCCTGGTTCTAACTGCTGGGGGTCCTCTGGTATCTGGAAGGGATCCCGGATAGAAAAGATTGAAAAAGATCCCCTCTGCAAAAAGAACTGGGGGGCTTCTAGAGATCTGACTTCCGAAAAAAGGGAAGGGAGAAGTTCTTGCTTGTTGCATGGTTTCAATTAGTAGCGCCGGATTCAAAGGGGAAGGGGCGCCGACAGCAATCTATCTTACCTCGGCAATGAGGGGGATGGATGCACAAGCTTGGTTTGTGGTTATGAAACGTGCTTGCCAGTGGTCTTAAACGATAGCAATAGTGACGCGCTGTGACATTGCGAGGTTAATGGCCCTTGCTATGAACAACTTGACTGATGGGTGATAAGGGTAGCAATCGGGCAGAGAACATTCAGCAGGCTGGCCGTAATAGTTTGGGCGATGTTTCGATTGGTGGCGGCCCTGATGTTAGAAAGAAGGAACATATTGTTTTCAAAGAACGAAGCCATCTAGAGATGACTGTGTGGAAGAAGGGAGGGCGGATCTGATAGCCCAATCAGACTGATGAGGCTCCGTATAGGGCTAGCTCGACCGCCCATTTGTTTCCTCCGGCTTTAAAGGCTGCTTGTTGAGGCGAGAGATGAGGTCCTCCAGTGCCTCCTGGGAATAGGGAGGGGGGACCCTAAATCCACTATAACGGCTCGTCTTCCTCGGGAGTCCCAAGAAACTTTAGCAAATTCAGGGTCCAAATTGAAGTATTTCCTATCCTGTCCAGTTGGGGAGGTGTATAGGCCGCTGCAGAAAGCCCATCTGGGGCTTCTGCACCAAGGTCGAAACATGGAATGCGGGACTAGGGAATTACCTCTGGCTTTCAACAACCTTTTGGGTTTGAAGGTCATGTCATCTGGTCCTTCCCCTCTGAAGGGTCAGGGTGGTGTCAGGAAGGTTTTGGTTTGTTTAGGCCTGCAATGTTCTTTGTGCCTTAAAACAAGAGAGGATTTTTGAAAAAGCTGTGGGCTCGAAATAAAGCCTGTAAAAGCAGGCTGGTCAGGGAATAAGACCTTCACCTCAGACATTTTTCCCTTCTAAAGGGGTCTGCCTCTGACAGGGGCTCGCTATTCTCGTGCCATTGGATCCCACTTCAGACCTCAGCGATTTGAAAGATTTGAACTACTTCCACTCTCCCTACCTCCTCCAGCCCTTGAGAGGGCCTCCCCCTGTAAATGTACCTGGGACTGATGTTGTTCGCGACCCTGGGTCAGTAAACGCTCAGAGGTTGAGGCTCTTGGTCAGTATAATATAGGGTAAGGTGTCTGGACATTACCGACGGAACGGGCGGTTGGGAAACCCTGGGCTGTAATCCTTGGTGAATAGCCATCTCCATCCCAGCTTTGCATCCTTTCTGGATCCTCCTCCAAAGAAAGTCGTTTCCGACCTTAGCAGCATGGATGACTGGCAAAGACGCAGCAGCTTTGTTCGGAGTGAATGTGGCTTCAGGGGCCCATCTGGTTGGAGTTCCAGACACTTGAAAGGCCTGTTGTGGCGTGTGGGAGTTTAAAGAGCTGGACAACTGGATGAAAGGGAGCGTTCTTAGAGGAGGAGGAGGGTGTGAAAAAACTAACAGACTGGAATGAGGGGCACCTGGGAGTAATAACACAGTGGATCCTTGAGATCCTGTCCACTCCTTAGTGACACTTTCTGTAACAGGCCCTCATGGCGCCTTATAGGCATCCCTGATGTTCTGAGACTTTAGTAAGTTTCCATGGTGGTTTTGAGTTCTGGGCTTTTAACCTTGTCAATCGCAATGTGCCCTTGAGAGGGTGCTTTACGCCGATCTGGCCCAATTTTTGAAATTTAAATTAGGAATAAAAAGTTAATTGGAATATAATCTGTTGTAGCAGAGGGGGTTTGCACGTTCAGGGGTCTGAATCATGAGTCAAAAATGGGGTTGCCACTGACATAAATGTGACTGTTTATGGGTCCCTTTGTTTTTAATGTTTTTATTCTTTATTTATTGAGTGGTATATATATATAAAGTCATTCTCAGTAATAAATATTTATCTGAGAAATTAAAATATTATACCTGTTAAGTAAGTTTTTTGTTACCCATGAGTGATTATGATTGTAATTAATTGATATTAAATATTTTGCTAGTAATTGCTTTGGTAATTGCCCCTATGAGTAGTGATAGCTCATATATTATATTCCAATATAATAAATAGAACATAACCAATATTAATGAGTAATCCAATTAGGCCGAATAAGGCGAAGACGCCTAAAGGGGCCGTGACTGATGATTGGTAAGGGCCTTCAGCAAGCTTTCGCCTGCCAGGCAGAACACTGGCCTAGGTGCTTGCTGCTGTGACACCTGAGTATAAGGCTCTGAGGATTAAGCCAACAAAATTTTAAAAGCGAATTAATTATCGCTCGAGTGCAGGTAGCCAAAAATGAGGGGTAAAACCAAAACTCTCAAATCCTGAAGAAAATTCTGTTTGCTTATCGTCGAGCACAAAATACTTCACAACGGCTCAGTGGGGAAGACAGGACAAGAGGCCGGGCGGGGCAGACGTCACACGAGGTGGCTGCAAGGATGGGCCCTTCCAGCAGTTAAAAGGGTCTTTTTCACGCGCTCTCAGCAGCAGCTTCCCGCCTTACAAACTAAGCAGAGCTCAAAGAAACCTTTTGGAGGCTCGGTCAAACCAACAGAAACGCGGAGAAAGAAAAGGAATTAATCCTAAAATTAACTTTCCCCACTGAAGAAGAAGGACGTTGAGGGGGGGGTAAGGCAATACAATTTAAAATGAAATATAAGCCCACTAGCAAGCAAACGGAATAAAGACAACAGGCGGCAATCAAAACTGGCCAGAGGTAAGAAAATTTTTATCTGTTGGGGAGGTGGTGCAGAGCAGCTCCTCCAACCACCTGATCTTTTTTTTTGGGGGGTGGAGAACCAGCTGCTTCCGTTAAACCAGACTCTCAGAACTGAATAAGGATTGAAGGCTAAAGGGACAAAGGGAAAAAACCAAAAGGAAAACGCGAATTTGCAATCCGAAACCCTGCTAAGGATTCCCT
>BHFT01048212.1:0-24378 GCA_004320025.1 Laticauda laticaudata | reverse complement strand
TCTCTGATTAGATTCTAGTAGTGAATAGAATCTGATCAGAGATGCTTTGCTGATTCTTGTTCATTTGTTTTATGTCTGAACGGAGCGGTACACCAAATCAATGGGGTGAGCCTGAGAGAAGGAAAGAGAGAAAGAGAAAAGAAAGAAGGAAGAAAAGGGAAAAGGGAAAGAAAGAAAAGGGACAAAGAAAGAGTGGGGGAGGGAGGGAGCGAGGGGGTGAGAGAGACAGAGAAAGAGACAGAGAGAGACAGAGAGAACTGATGCATCAGATTGAAATGAGGTCTCGTTTAGAGGCCCTTTCCCACATTGAAACATCTTTGGCCTCTATTAATTAAAGGTTTTGTGGACGAAACATGGTCAAGGTGATCAGGAAGCTCTCACATTTTGTTGAGGCTTAAACAGGATCCATTGGACCAGACCTCTACCCTAAACAATTACTTTTTCCCAATGTATTACAGTGCCAATTCTGAAGAAGGCAAAAATATGTACTGGTAAATTACAAGAACACACACAAACATACACACTCCCTTCTAACCCTGCTGGAGCAGGTGAGTGGACTAGAATAGATATCTCATTATCTTTCTCCTCCCTCCCTCCCTCCTTCTTTATTTTTTTTTCTTTCTGTCCCTTCCTTCCATTCCCCCCTCTTTCTTTGTCTGTCCCATTTTCTTTCTGTCCCTTTTCTCTTTCTTTTCTTTTTCTCTGTCTCTCTTTCCCTCTCTCAGGTTCACCCCATTGACTGCTGCACGCTCCAGTGCAAGGGGCTTAATGGGGTGAGCTTGTGGGGCCTCACCTCAAATGCAGCTGTGGTGGGACGTTTGAAAAGGAGAGCAAAGCCACTCTGGCTTTGCTTCCCCTTTGAAACATCCTGCTGCCACTGTGTTCAAGGCAGGCATATCGGGAAAGCAGAGGAAAGCCAGAAGGCACATTGGGAAAGTGGAGGAAAGCCAGAGTGGCTTTGCTCCCCTTTTCAAACATCCCGCTGCCACTGCATTCAAAGCAGGCATATCGGGAAAATGGAGGAAAGCCAGAAGGCATGTTGGGAAAGCAGAGGAAAGCCAGAGTGGCTTTGCTTCCCTTTTCCAACATCCTGCTGCCCTTGCATTCGAGGCGAGGCCCTGCAGGTTCACCCAGTTGACTGCTGCACACTCCAATGCATGGGGCTCAATGGGGTGACCTGTGGGGCCTCGCCTTGAACGCAGCAGCGGTGGGACATTTGAAAAGGAGAGCAAACCCTCTCTGGCTTTCTTCCACTCCCATCACCACTGCATTCGAGACAGGCATGTTGTGAAAGTGGAGGAAAGCTGGAGTGGGCTTGCAGAGTGTAACTCACCTAGATCAGATGGTGGTAGGAAGGCAGGGCGGGGTGGCTGTCTGTCTGTCTGGCTGTCTGGTGCTGGTAGTGATGGTGGGTGGGAAAATGGGAAATGAGTGCACATGCGCTACATAAGGAGTGACTGGGCAGGGTGGGTGGGAAATGCTGTCAGTGATTGTTGAGCATGTGCGCAATGTCATGTATGCGCAATGAGGACTGACAGCAGAAAATGGAGGAGGGAGCAGGGCCAGCTAGGGGCCCTTTTTGTCAGTTCTTTAACCTTCTGGAACAGTAACAGCAGTTCTTGAGAACTGGTAAAATCTCTCCCCTGAATTGTGTCCTGCAAGGGGCCCACCTCCAGAGCCCCCCCTTGCCTTTTACCACCCCCCTAAGGCATCCCACCCCATCCCATCCTGCCCACTTGGGGAACCACTGATCTAAAGACTAGCTAGAAAGCAAGGAATTTAACCATTTCCTGCTTCCTAGCTAATCCAAATCTCTTGGCACAGCAGAACAGATAATTATTCAGCTTTGTGTTTCTGTGCAGCCTGGATTAATTGCTTTGGGAGGGTGCTGGAGGGGTGAGATTTCTCTGCGGCCCACCAAAATTTTTTTGAGGCCCACCAGTCCTGGTCCATGACCCACTGGTTGGCGACCACTGTTTTAGAGTATTCTGCTATTTATAATACACAAAGAGTAAGGGGTAAGGCTATTAATTATAATCCAAAAAGAAGATTAAAATGTAAGTTATAATCCAAAGTCAGTCTTATTGTTATTCTTCAGGTTCTTCAGACCCTAATCCTTTCTCATCAGAAAAAGAAAATCCAAGAGTCATTACACCCCATCAACCTTATTATTTGTTTTTCGGGTTCTTCTGTCCTAATCTTTTCTCATCAGAAAAGGAAAATCATAATTTGGTAAATTATAATCCACATGGGCCCACCAAATCCCAGAGTTCAACTACTAGCTGTTTTATATCTAGAAATAAAGCATTTACAAAGCAAAAAGTGCAAGCAAGGGAGGTATTTGGTATTGTCCGCCTCAATTTTGCCTTTTCTGTTTCCCTTCCATTTAAGTTCCAAGAACTGCACTGTTTAAAAATAAAAAGTCCCAGTGTTTTGCTCTCTGTCTCAGTTATTCAGACTAAACAATTGTAACACAGGAATTGTTTGTCTAACAGTCAGTTCTTATCTTCAATTTCCCAGCTTCTTAAGGTTATTTTATTTTGCATATTTTTCCTCTTTTCTCTTTTGCTCATTTTCAGTTCTGCCTATAGATGGCACTGTTGCTATATTTCTCTCTCCTTCTTCATCCTTTTGTATAATGTGCTCCAGTTCAAGTTTTATAAAAAGAAAAAAGGAAAAGGTTTATCCAAGAGCTTCTAAGTTATATTGTTTTTATAATACCCAGTCCAGCTTTCTAGTTTTTCCACCTTTCACTTTACTTCCTGTTTTAAAAATGGCTCTTCGGCTTTCCTCACCACTTTCCTTGGGAAGTGAGAAGAAAACAGTTCCACCTCCTCCTTTTAGGTCCCACTTTCACCCAGATGTTTTCCAGAGGACTGTTTCTTCCATATGGATTAAAAGTCCCAAATTAGAAACCTGTCACCAGAACAATCACACTGTTATTCCATCTTCCGGTCTTCCTTTCTTGTCTTTTTTCACATCTTCAGTCCAGAAGGACTGAATGCAGTCCAGCAAAGACTGCATTGGCCGACTTTTCCTTCCTGTTGAGTTTTAGAGCCTTCTCTGGATCAATCAGGGAGATTGCAAGCTCCTTGAGATGTGCTCTCTCTGTTCATCACCCCTCCAAGGTGATTTAGGTCCGTTCGGACCTCCCAGCAATTCGGATTTCAGTATGATCCCATGGAGCCCTGTGGGATGCATCCTATCGGCCCCACCTCTCAGTACAGGCAGGATTTCAAAGAGGCAGAGGAACTGGAGATCAAATATGCTGACTCATGGAGAAAGCTAGGGAGTTCCAGAAAAACACCTACTTCTGCTTCATTGACTATGCTAAAGCCTTTGATTGTGTGGATCACAACAAATTGTGGCAAGTTCTTAAAGAGATGGAAATACCAGACCATTTTATTTCTCTCTTGCGAAACCTATATGTGGGTCAAGAAGCAACAGTGAGAACTGGACATGGAGCCACTGATTGTTTTAAAATTGGGAAAGGAGTCCAGCAAGGCTATATACCATTGCCCTGCCTATTTAACTTATATGCAGAGCACATCATAGAAAGGCAGGACTAGATGAATCACAAATTGGAATTAAGACTGCCATATCAACAATCTCAGATATGCAGATGATACCCTCTGATGGCAGAAAGTGAAGGGGAACTAAAGAGCCTTTTGATGTGGGTGAAGGAGGAGAGTGCAAAAGTTGGCTTGAAACTCAACATTAAGAAAACTAAGATCATGACATCCAGGCCTCTCAATTCCTGGCAAATAGATGGGGAAGAAATGGAGGTAATGACAGATTTTATTTTCCTGGGCTCCTAGATCACCATAGATGGGGACTACAGACAAGAAATTAAAAGACGCTTGCTTGTGGGAAGGAAAACTATGGCAAATCTAGATAGCATACTAAAAAGCAGAGGCATCCCTGCCAACAATAGTGCCTATAGTCAAGGCTATGGTTTTCCCAGCTGCAATGTATGGCTGTGAAAGTTGGACTATAAGGAAGGCAGAGTGCCAAAGAATTGAGGCCTTTGAACTACGGTGCTGGAGAAGATTCCCTTGGACTGCAAGGCAATCAAATTTTCCTAGAGGAAATGCCTGACTGCTCTTTAGAAGGCCAGATCCTGAAAATGAAACTCAAACAGTTTGGCCACCTAATGAGAGGAAGGACTCACTGGAGAAAAGCCTAATGCTGGGAACGATTGAGGGAAAAAGAAGAAGTGGGCGGCAGAGAATGAGATGGAAGGATGGAGTCACTGAAGCAGTCGGCATGAGCTTAAATGGACTCCAGGGGATGGTAGAGGACAGGAAGGCCTAGATTAACATTATCCATGGGGTCATGATAGGTCAGACATGACTTCATCACTAACAACAACAACAAATTCAAGTATTCTCTTGTTTTGGACGGTCACCCATTTTTTTGCCTAGGTCAAGTAGCATGCATCAAAATACAATTTCATATCTGGTAGGCCCTTGGCATCTTACAATAGCTTATATCTAATTCTTGGTTTTTTTCCTTGCCATATAGCTTCTGCCAGATATAGCTTCTGCCATTGTTTAAACAGATAATCAGTTGTGATTATTGGTAACATCTGAAATAAAAAAAAGCATCTTTGGTAAAATACTCATCTTAATTACAGAGATTCTTCCCAATAATGATAAATGCAATTTGTTCCATCTTTGTAAATCTTGTTTAATCACCCTCCAAAGAGGAACATAATTATTTTCAAACAGTTTTATATTTGTATTTGTCAACTACCCCTAAGTATTTCACCTTTTTCTCGACCCCAAAACTGTCAGAATATATTCATTAATTGGCAGAGAAGTTAACAAAGTTAGCAAGAGAATAAGCATGGCAACAGACCAGCCAATGGGAGCTGACAGCCTGGGTGTGGTTTGACTCTGTGTGCTTTGCTGAGAATTGAAAGTGAAACTAGCTTGCTTGCTTTCTGACTGATAATCTGCTCTGAGCTGCTGCTGCTTGTGTTTTGGCTTATGTCATGTTGAAAGAAACTACTGGTATTGTACATTTACTTATTTTATATGTAAAGAAGTTAATGATCCTGCTGAATCAGTCATCTGTGTGTTTTTTGAACTTGAATTTATGCTGCAAACTGTAAAAAAACCCCATTTTTTAATTCAATATATCACTGTCCTGAGATGACATATTCTTAATCAACATTGTTTTCAGTTTATTTTGAAACCTGCCAAAGTCCCAAACTCATTCAGTTTCCTCATCAAATCTTCTATGTTATTTTTTTGAATCTTGTAAAAAAATAACCAAATCATCAGAAAAGGCTCCTAATTTATAAACTTCTTTTTTAATATTTATACCCTTTATTTTTTCATCCTGTCAAATATCTCTATTCAAGAGTTCCAAAACTAAAATAAACAGCAGCAGGGACAAGGGATATCCTTGTCGTGTACTCTTTTGAATTTTACATGAATTAGTTAAATCACCATTTATGATGATTTTTGCATTCTGTGACATGTAGATCACTTTAATTCCTTAAATAAAATTCACTTCAAAATCCATTTCTTCCAGCACCTTAAACGTGAAAGCCCAATTCAGGTTGTCAAAGGCCTTCTTTGCATTTAAAAAATTAAGCCAGCCTGTTTGCCAATATGGTGTTGTAAATATTTAATAATATTTAAGACAGTCCCCATGTTATCTCTTAGCTGTCTTTTCAGCAGAAAGCCTATTTGGTTTTCATGTATATAGACCTGTAAAATCTTCTTTAGTCTTTCTGCTAGAATAGCGGCAAAGAGTTTATAGTCATTATTTAGTAATGAAATTGGTCTATAATTCTTTGTTTTTGTAGCATCTTAACTGTCCTTTGGGAACAACACAGTATTGGCTTCTTTCCATGTCTAGAATATATTTCTCTCCTTTAGTATATCATTCATTGCATCTTTTAATGGTTGGAGGAGTTCATCCTCAAAACACTTATAGTATTGGTTTGCAAGACCATCAGGGCCTGGGGCTTTGCCTGGCCTCATTTGTTTAATAGCTTCCGATATTTCAAAAACTGTTATTGGATTATTCATAAGTTATCTCTGGATTTGTGATAATTTAGGAAACTGTTGTTTTGAAAGGTAATCTATTTTTAATATGTCAATTTCTTTTCTTTTATACAAATTTGAATAAAAGTTGTGAAAGGACTTTTTAATGAGTTCATTATCTATTATTACATTATTGCCTTCACAAAATTCTCTTTCTTTTCTTAATTTAAACATATATTTATAAATTTATATTTATAAGCTGTTTGTGGTCATATGCCATTTTCCCCTCTCTTGCTTGCTTGAGATAATAGTGTTGCTTCACCTTAGATAATAGTGTTGATTCACCACAAGAGGGAGCCAAGAATCTGTGATATTGCTGACTCTGCTTAAGAATACTCTTAGTCCTATTGCATACAGGAATTGAATTCAGTCAAATATAGGCTTCAAACCTATAAACCTGCAATTTATAATTTTAAAAAGCTTAATCTTCTTAATCCTAAAACCAGGATGTCAACAAGATATAGATTGTTTAGAGCCATTTATGGATGAGTATTCATTAAAATTGCAAGAACAGATTCAAAATGTTGGGTTAAAGTTGGAAACCAAAATTGTTCAGCAAGTAAGGGAGCTCTGGGAAGAAATTAAAGATCTGAAAAGAGGTATGAAATGGGTGAAAACCAGAGTATATTGTATAGAGCATAGACTGGAGAAGACTATTCCTATGTGTGAGGCGGAGCTAGTTTAGGTCACAGATTTGGAAGCGGAGATTAAAGAATTTCAATTAGATTTCATGGAATACCTGAACAACCAAGAGAAGATATCAGATCAAAAATGGTAAAACTAATAAAGGAGAAGGGGAAATAGATACTGACATAGATAAGATATATAGAATAAACTTGTAAGGCCCAGACTCTCTCCCCTTCAAACGATCAGAATGAACTTCTGAAAACTGGGTATTTCAAAAGGAATTCTTTATTGAAAAGGAAGTTATCCAGGTGATAGTCAAAGCAAGGTCTAATAAGGCTCCAGGCATGCAGCATAGATAAAGGGGTTAGAACCCCTCCCCTTAGTCTGATATGGATTTAATCAATAAAAAGAAGTAACATGTTAATCCCCCCCCCTTTCTGGGAATGGAGTTGAGAAGCATTTCCCAAGAAGTTTCTTTTAGAGCTGGAATTTTTATGGCCCTTTCTCTTCTTGTTATCTCTCCAAGAGGTGACAAGTTTCCAGGCATCTGGGCACCAGTCCCCAGTTGTATATCATGTGCAAGTTATACAGATTCAATGCAAGTATTAAGATATTCAAGTTACATCCAAAAAGATTATTTGTATCAACCTCTCCCCCACCTTCTTCAATTGAAGAATGGCAGATACACAAATCTGACAAAACTCCAGATTTGCTGCCATGAGAAAGCTACCAAGGGATGTTCCAGTCCATGTCGTAAGAAAAATAACAAGGGATCAGGTCCTGGATTGCCATTTTAAATATGGTCTGAAAATGGATAATACAGATATTATTGTTTTGAAGGAATTCCTTTTTGAGAAAAAAAAGTTTATGCTTTTTTTACTGATATCATGAAGCAGAGAAGAATCTTATTTCACTTATATGGATTAGAAGGGGTGATACTTACCTACCATGAGCAAAGATTTAGGCTGAAGTCCATAGAGAAAGCTAAGGACTTTTTAATCAGATACAGTGATAGGATTCAAAAAAATTTACTACTGATTCTGTGGTAGCATGGTAGCATGGCTTGGTGGGCATGGCAGGGAAGGATACTGTAAAATCTCCCAGTCAGAATGGCATTTGCCAGTTCTCCGAACTACTCAAAATTTCTCCAGAACTGGTCAGAACCTGCTGAATACCACCTCTGATCAGATTTAAACTAATCCCTGACACATGTGGAGAAAAGATATAGAAAAGAAGCTAGTGACTAACCAAGTCAAAAACAAGTGGTTGTACAAGAGCCTAAAATTGGCATTGACAAGAAGATGTAACAGAGAGAAGAAAAAAGAAAGAAGAGGAGGTCATGGTAGTTGTACAGGAATCTATTACAGTGCTTAAAGATAGAAATTAAGTTTTTCACATGGAATATTAATTGAGCAAATGCTCCATCAAAGTGGGGGGGGGGGAATGGAATTCATTTGAGAAAACTTAATTTGGATATAGTTCGTCTTCAAGAAACACATATTAAGAAACAAGACAAGNTGGGGGGGGGGGAATGGAATTCATTTGAGAAAACTTAATTTGGATATAGTTCGTCTTCAAGAAACACATATTAAGAAACAAGACAAGAAATATTTGATAAATAATTAGGACAGGAATTCATTTCTGCTGGTGTAAAAAATATTAATGGAGTTGTTTTTAAAAAACCCAGTTTCAGCCTAAGCTTCTTATAGAAGATTAGCAGGCTAGATTTATAGTAGTGGAAATAGTTGTGAGATTAAAAAAAATGACTACTGGTTCTGTGGGCATGGCTATGTGACTGGGCAGACATGGCTATGTGGTCATGTGACTGGGTGGGTCAAAAGAGAGAGCACTTTAACAATGCTTTTGGAGCAGAGAGTTGGACTAGATGACCACTGAGGTACTTTCTAGCTCTGGATTGCTGTGCTGTTTCAAAGCATTCTCTGAAGCTACATCTAATGCCAGGGTTTATGGTCCTTCCTTCCTTTCCTTTTTCTCTCCTCCCCCCCAATCCATCTGTCCACCCATCCATCCATATCTCATTCATTTTCCCTTCCTTCTTTCTCCCTTTCTTTTTCTTTTTTCTTTATTTCTCTTTTCCCTCCCTCTTTCTTTATTTCTCCCCTCCCTCCCTCTTTCTTTTTCTCCCTTCCTTCCCTTTTTTCTCCCTTCCCGTCCTCCCTCTTTTCTCTCTCTCTTTCTTTCTTTCTTTCTTTCTTCCTTCCTTTCTCTCTCTTTTTTCTTTCTTTCTTTCTTTCTTTCTTTCTTTCTTTCTTTCTTTCTTTCCTTTTCTTTTCTTTCTTTTCTTTCTCTCTTCCCCCCCATCAGATCCCTAAAAGTGATACTTCCATTCAGTTGGGAGAAGAGCGCCCCTTGAATTTGATTCATTACTATTGCCTATGACAACTGTTATTTTCTAACTTGTATCCTGGCACAGAAGTGCCCTGAGATATTCTCATCTCTTGGGGAATGTTTAGGGGGGAGGGCCATATGGGTTGTTTCATTTTGAAAGTCAGCGAAAGATGGCCATGGGAACGTATGCTTATCTGTTTTTCAGAGAGGCCAGTACAATAACATCTTCACTCCTATGGATTGGCCGAATCCGCATCTGGCTAAAAGGAGGGGTCTCTAATGTTTTAATTCTACTTGTCTTGCCTAAGGGTATTCAGACACTGCTTTGAATGTATTGTTATCACTTCTGCTTAATAAAAGGTTCCTTTTGAAATACTTCGTTTCAAGGGTCTTCACTTTCTTAAGTAAGAAGGAAAGGAGTCCGTGCACTCTTTTTCTTTCTCCCATCCCTTTCTTTCTTTTACCACCCTCCTACATCCCTAGTTTTGGGCCTAGTAAGCCTCCCTGAAGCCTCCTGGGAACAAAAATGGGATGTGAGGGCCATGCTGCACACACACACCCTGTGCACCATTCTTGCTCCCAGGAGGCTTTCAAGAGTCTTCACTTTCTTAAGTAAGAAGGAGAGACAATTCTAACACTCTTTTTTCCTTCTCCATTCCTCTTTCTTTCTCTTTCTTTCTTTCGCTGCCACTCGGCACCCCATTTTGGGACTAGCAAGTCTCACTGGAGCCTCAGGAGAGCCAAAATGGGGCACGGGAGGGAGACATGATGCTCCCCCCACACACCCAATTTTGGCCCTAGGAGGCCTCCCTGCACTTACCTGGAAGTCAGCATGGAGACTCCTGGGAGGGGAGGGGAAGGGTGGCGAGGGGTGGATGGGTCCAGATGGCTCACCAAACTGGATGTAAAATTAACGTTCGGATTTCCCAAACCAGCCCAAACTGGCTGAATCCCACCCCTGAGTGGAAATAGAACTTAACGGGTTAAAATCAATGGTATTGGGTATGTATAGGCCAAATTCTTAGATTATTTAATGGATTAGTTATTGCCTTTTTTGTATGGAAATTGGTTTGTGTTGGGGGGTTAGAATGGGGTGATAGCAGCAGCCTTGGATAGAACAGCTAGCAAAGAGGTTAAATCCTCACAGAGTAAATTACCTAAGACTTTTTTTTTGAGATGACAGACAATTTAGTATTAGTGGACTCCTGGAGATATAAAAATGGAGATGCCAGAGAACCTTCTTCTCTTAAAGACATAAATCTTTTTCAGGGATTGATATGATATGGATAGCTAAACATCTTGTAAATAAAATTTTGAAAGTGAGCATTCTGTCTAAATCTTTCTCAGACCATAATTCAGTGCTTTTGGTTTTAAGAAGAAAGAGTTTGAGTTTCAGATGGAGACGAGACAAAGCTATTTTGCATAAGGAAAGGATTGTAAAAGACTGGAAAAAGAAATTGCAGGAATACTTTGAGAACAATTTGGGAAAAAACATAAGTTTAATGACAGTGTGGGGTTCTAGTAAAACAGCCATGAGGGCTATTTCATACAGTATAATTGCCTAAAGAAGAAAAAAACAACAACAGGAAAAGACACAAAGGATAAAGCAGAAGGACTAAGAAAACTTGAGTTCTCCCAAAACAACTAGAACTAGCTGAATCCCACCACTGCATATATAGATATATAATAGAATTTATTATAATGATAAATATATTAAGATTAGAAGGTGGAAGACTAGGATTAGGTATATCAAAATATATTATTATTATGATTAAGAGTGCAAAAATATACTTGAATATATAGTTTTCAAGAACTATAAATACAGGGAACTTGGAGATATAATCTGAGGACTGATAACACTAAGTGATATTTATAATATTTATAATATTGAAACATTAGTGACTTAATGCACTAATTAGTATATTGTATGAAGAAATGTTATTGATGTTTACACATATTTTTGAAGAAAGTGCTAAAAATCATAAAGAGAGAATATTGTTTAAAAATAATGAGGTGAATATAGAAGAACCTCAACAAATGGGAAAAATAAAGAAATAAGTACAAATTGGGAAAACAATATAATATATATTGATACATAAAAATGTATTATAATGAGCATATCAAGGTTAGAAGTTGAAAGATAAAAACATCTGCATATGTAATTGTATTATTATTGTCACATTGTGTGAAAAATATATTAACCCAGTCATTATACTGTCCACAAAAAATTGTTGGTTATTAAAGAAAAACTATAAATAAACCATATACAATTAACAAAAAATAATTTAGAGTGATTTTACTAGCAACTGATGATTCAATTTTGGTTCCATTATTTATTATTATCTAAAAGGAAATGCTACAGTAAAAGTTGAAGGGATGATTCAATTTGAAGCAGTTTTATGTTTATGTTTATGTTTAACAACTCGCAGACGACTTTGAAATTATGTTGAATGTTCTAGCAGTAGGGGAAGATAAAACCTTATAATTTATGATGAAAATATTGAAAGTTTTATTTATTATAAATAAAATTCATTTTAATATATGCATAGTTACTCTGAAAAAAATCAGAAGGGAATAGATAAGTTGAATTTAAAGCCAACCAATAAGCTTTCCTGTAATCTAAGTTTATGGGAATTAAGTGACCCCTCCCCCACCCTAGAGAAAAGAAACAGCTTGTAAGAAAGAAATCTGGCTTCATTCCAGAGAGAAATATGTTAGCAAGGATAGATAAAGCAAAGCTGGTAAGCAGAAACTTATCAGAGGGGATTCTGAAGCTAATTCTGAAAAGCAGTATGAAGGAATCTACATTGACTCTGATACATTCAGTAATTTAACTGAGGAAACAGATTCACTAATTTAGACAAAGATTGAAAACCACCACTTATCTAGCAGATGGAAGAAAAATGAACAGATGGAAGACAAGGCAAAGGAGTTGCTTTCCTGCATTGCAAATTGCGAAAAGGAGATAATAGTCCAACTAATTATTGAAGGTTTTATGGAACCATATACTACAGATGGAAGAGCCATTTAGACCATTGGGCCCAATCCTTTGCTCAGCGGGTAGTTGTTTTGCCTCCACATGAACACAGCCAAAGAAGATGCAGGGAAATCACCATTCTGTAAACTCTGCTGTTTCTGCTACTTTAGGAATGTTTTTCTTCAATTAGAATCTGTCTTCCTATAATTTAAATAAGTTATTACATGTCCCTACTTGGTAATAAGAAAGATGCTTCAGCAGCACATATACTAAAATTGGAACAATACAGAGAAGATATTATATATTCTTAAGGCTAAGCATATCACCTATTTCCATCTTCTGAGGATTTAGATTTTTGTCACCCTTTTCTGAAACTGCATAAAACACACTTTCTTAATATTTTCCATGGCAGCAGCAAATGTTTGCACAATATTGCCGCTTTCTTTATTAAAACACTACCCTGGTTATTCTGTGAGTTCAAGAAAGGTATAATTTATTTACAGAACTTCCAAGGGATACAGCAAGAACACCTAAAGTGGCTCCAAAGAATCTTGCCTGTTTCCATCCAAGTACTACATGTGTCCACAAGACATTTATATCAAGCAGTCACCTGCTTCAAAGAACTTGTAAGAGAAGTGCTTCAAAAAGCAGCATATGTGGTCTAAAGCAGCAACATCTGGATTAAGAAATTGAACCAAACGTTGTTTAAGGATGCAAAGAAAATCCAATTTTTTCCTCTACTGAGGACTTTGAAAGAGCAGATGGATATTCATTTCAACCCATATAGATTTAATCATAAGATATCATGAGGATGAAGTGTAATATACCTAATATAACAAGTAATATTACAATATACCTCAAAGGAACTAGAGATGAAAAAAATGATAAAATCTGCTAGTTTGACATTCAAACAGAAAGAGCAAGAGAAGGTATCAGATCCCTAAAAAGTGATACTGCCATTCAATTGGGAGAAGGGGGTGGTCTTGGACTCGAATCAATTGTATTGTATAAAAATACTATTTTTATAACTGGTATCCTGGCACCAGAGCAATCTGAGATTACCCACTTCTTGGGGAGATGGACAGCTGGGAAAGCCATGTGGTTTATTTCATGTTAATAGCCAGTGGAAGGAGAATATGGGAATGTATACTTATATGGTTTCTCAGAGCAACTGGGAAATAACATCTTCACACCGGGGGAGTGGCTGAATTAACATTCTGGCTAAAGAGATTCTGGCTAAGGTTTTAATTATACTTGTCTTGCCTAAGGGTAGGCAGACATTACTTTGAATGCTGTCACTTCTGCTTAATAAAAATTTCCTTTGAAATCCTTCATTTCAAGAGTCTTCATTTTCTTAAGTAAGAAAGAGAGGCAATCCTTACAAATGGAAATGATTTTATCAATCAGAAACAAATGAACATGCGGGAAGCCACTTCCAGAAGAATGAAATATTTTGAGGAATATTTAAAAAGGCAAAATATATTTCCCTAAATGAGAATGGAGAAAGATGTTTTTTTAGAGTCAGGAAACAGACTCAATCTTTCTTAATAGTTCCCAGCAGATATTTTGTGCTCATTAAGAAAGACTGCCAGGTTATCTACAAAACAAAAGACCTTCAACTCCAGGATAATGGGAATAAGAGGAACAGGACATGATCCTTCAGGACATAATAGGATTAACCCACTACCATTTAGCAGAAGACACAGTGCTTATTACATTGCAAAGTCTCCTAAGGGCATTTCAAACATTATACAACCCCCCTAACAGAATCTCTGAAATTTATAAAAATCCATGTACTCATCAAACCAATTTGTCAGCTGACCCAGGACTGCTATTGGTTCTGTTCATTATTACACTTTCTTTACAATCAACCTCCACTTTTCCAGTGTCTTTCTCCCAGCTTGGAACTGAGCCAGATGGATATTTCTTCCAACAACCAAAAAAGCTTATCTGGGATTAAAAGCAGCCACAGAAAGTAATATATCAATAGACATAAATTTTCTAAAACAGGATGAAAAGGATACATTGTGAATCTCCATAGAGATGGCCTTGACTTTGGCTGGGAAAGCTGGGTCTTGTTTTGACTGAGGTGTGAATTCCTTGGTGCAGCTGCGAGGTGCGATTCCTCATTCCCTATGGCAACTCAGGGGCAGGAAAGCTTCATGAGTTGACAATGGGCATGTATCAGATCCCTATCGTGATATTGCCATTCATATGGGGAGGGAACCCCAGATTCTGTTACTCATTTATTGCTCTCATCCTGTTTCCTATGCATCCTGTAATTTCACTAGTGTATAACTTTTACCCTGTCACCTATTCTGCCTTGTGCTTTGATTTACCTTGGGAATTGTGTAAGGGGGGGAGGGCCATCTGCTTTCTCTCAGTTCGGAAGCCTCACAGAAGAAGTGCATGGGAACAACTCCTTATTTCTTTCTCAGGACATATTGTTTCCACAACATCTTTGCACCTGTGGATTGGCTCATTCAACATCAGACTGAAGAGAGGGGGTTATAAGAACTTTATCCTAATGGAATTGTCTTGCAATTTGCTTTTATCTTGCAATCACTCCCTTTCAATAAAACATTCCTTTTGAAATGCTGCTATCTCAAGAGTCCATACTTTCTTGATTGGGGAGTAGAGGTAGGCCCTTACAGAAAGCAGGGTCTGACCCTTGGCAGATCACAAAGCTCGCAATCACATCAGAACTGTGAAACAGGTGCAGGCCAGTAGCTGAATACACTGAAGACTTCCGAGCCCTCGTCTGCAGAGTGAACTGGCCAGAAAACATCTCAGTGAGCTAGTTCAAAAATGGCCTGAATGACAACCTCTACCATGCCTGCCTGGCTTGAGGGGCCTCAGACTGCCTGCATGACTGTTACCTCCTGGTTGAAGAAGTAGAGATTGACATGTCCAGAAACCAATACCGAGGGAGAAGAGCCTGGAAGAGATCCCCACCCTAGGAGAAGTGAAAGCCATTCAAGCCACAAACCCCCCTGGCACCAAGATCATTTGCTTGCTTGAAATGCGGGAAGGAGGGGCACCATTTAGCTGAGTGCTACAGAATTTTGTCCCCTCACAAAATTGGGGAAAGGAGCTCCAGCATCATCTGGGGAGGAATCAGGCCTGTCCGAGAGTGACCCTGAAGATGACCCACTGGAAAGCGAACCAGTTGAGTCACTCACCCTGCCTCTAAGACAATTCATCCCCAGTTGGGGAAAAAGAGTGAAAATCTCAACCTTCTTGGACTTAGGGTGCATTGATCCAGAAGTTAGAAAAGCGACTGGCATGCCATGCCCATTATTCTGCACAGAGAAATCCATCCACACAGAAAACTTCCCTCTGAGAAACCATCTAGGAGAACTTTGGCCAGATGCCCTCTGACTAAACCTGCTGAAGCCACTCCTACCCAATCTACAGGGATTATAAAATGCTGTCGATGTGGCCAGGCTGAGCATCGGGCTTCCTAATGTCTGGTCCCTGCACCGGTTCCACAACCAAGGCCCAGTACAGCTGCCAGAGGCAGAAGAGCTCCATGAAAGCCCCCACACACCAGCTGGTTTGCCAGACAAACTGTAGATGTTCTCCTCCCCACAGAAGAGAGTGAGTAACCTCCAGCCAAAGAAACCCTTCCTGGAAAGACAAATGAGAAAGAGGACCCCATGGTGAGTGTTGCCATTCCCCTTTTTACAGTTAAAATGAAGTTGGTGATCTCTGAGATTGGGGAGGCTGGGGAGTTAGAAGCAGTAATAGATACATAATGTTCTAGATGCCTGATTGGGCTTCCTATCAATGAGCAATTAGGGATAAAAACTAAAGCCCTAAAACACCTAATCAAGTTTGAACAGATAGATGGAACATTAATTGGAGGAGTCCCAGCCACTCAAATGATGGAACTGGTCAGATTAGAAATGGGCAGGCATTGTGAACTTATACGATTTATAGTGGCTCCAAAAATGTCAGAATCTATCATATTGGGACTTGCTTGGCTTGATAGATGGGCCTCTACCATCAAACTAATTAGTGAAGTGTTACATACACATTTGTACATGGATGACATTCTTATATTCAGCGAGACCATTGAAGAACATGTCAAATTAGTCAGGCAAGTACTGAAAAAATCTTTAGCCGCCAAATTATACACAAAGCTGTCAAAATGTGAATACCATGAAGAATCTTTGGACTACTTGGGCTACCGAGTGTCAAACCAGGGATTGAAATGGATCCTGGAAAAGTGAAGGCAGTGCTAGACTGGCAGCCACCAAAAACATGCAAACAACTTCAAAGTTTCCTGGGTTTTGCAAATTTTTATAAACAATTCACCCCTTTGTTTACCAAGGTCACTCACGCTTTAACAGAGTTATTGAAAACTGGGCCTTCTGTGACCAAACCAAAACCTAATCAACCTCTCACTTAGACAATGAATTGTCAGAAATCTTTTGAAACATTAAAATGCCTTTTTGCAGTGGAGCCTATTCTCCAACATTCAGATCCAATCAAACCTTTTGTAGTCCAAGCTGATGCCATGATGTTGTGGCAATTCTACTCAAAAGAACTCTTAAGACCAGCTGATGCCTTGTGCTTATGTGTCAAAAAAGTTGATGGACACAGAGAGTACGTGGGCGGTTTTGAAAAAAGGCTTTTGCCATGTGATGAGCTTAACTATCTTGGAAGCATTCCCTAGAAGCAGTGACGAAGTCTTTTGAGGTGTGGACTGATCATAAAAACCACGAGGCTCTGAAGACCCATCAGAAGCTTTCCCCTAAACAAGTCCATTGGGCTCAATATTTCAAGAGGTTCAATTTTAACATGAAATATATCCTGGGGGGGAAACGTATTGGTGGATGCCTTGTTGAAAAAACCCCAATTTGACAGTCGCTGGGAGGAAGTAGTGCAAACTATAATATCAGAAGCCCAACCTGCTGGCCAAGCAACCTCCAGTGGCCAAGCCAAATGCAGCCCTAGACTCCTTGAGGACAAACTGTCAACCAATTGGAAAGCAGCACTTTTAACCGATCCATGGTTTGCTGAAAATCAAACCAATTTGACAATGAATGAAGGATTAGCTTGGAAAGGAACCAAGATTGTTGGTACCCTAAGGTTGATAGTACTGAAGGTGGGGGGGCACTTTGGGTTCCTAAAAACCCTACATTTAGTCAGAAGACAATTCTGGTTGCCAAAAATGAAAACTGATGTTGAGAACTATGCAAAAAGCTATTCAATTTGTGCCACAATGAAACATAGAACCAGGAAACCCCTTGGTCTCCTCCAACAAGTAGCTGAACCAATGAAGCTGTGGGAAGAAATCATGACAGACTTTATTGTGGAATTACCAGAGAGTGGAGGAAGTACCGTGATTTGGACTGTTATCAATTTATTTTCCAAGCAAGCCCACTTTACAGCATGTAATGGACTACTTTTGGCTAATAAACTGGCGAAACTGTTCGTGAAACATATTTATTGTCTCCATGGAGTACTTCATAGAGTAATCTCAGATCGAAGCATGCAGTTTACTGCTAAGTTCTGGAGGGAGTTTTTGAAGTCCATTGGGTGATCCCAAAGGATTTTCTTGGCATTTCATCCAGCTTGTAACGGGGCCACTGAGAGAGTGAACACTATGGTGGAACAGTACATTATTTTTTAAAATTAATTTTTTATTCTTTAAAAAACAAAAAATACAAAAATCTCATTTCCATTAACAGTTATTGTGTCATTGTGTATACATGTTTCTTGTTTTTTGACTATACATTATTTTATCCTTATTCTTCACCCATTCATATCACCTCTCCCATGTCACATAGTATTCTCGATTCTCTTTGCCTTTCAGTTCCATAGTGAATTTATTTAGTTTAGCACAGTCCATTATTTTTTGAATCAGAACTTCATCTGGTGGCATTTTATCACTTTTCCAATTTTGTGCTAATGTGATTCTTGCTGCAGTTAAGATGTGTACAATAAGGTATCTTTTATCTTTACTCAAATATTTCAGCTCCAATTTGAATTTATATTTTGTAATCTCAAAAAGCCATTTCTGTATTTTCTTCCAGTATTTTTTGACCTCTACACACTGCCACCACATGTGGAAAAATGTTCCTTTCTTTGTTTGCACTTCCAGCATTCTGGTTTCAAGGTTGGATACATTTTTGCCAGTCATGCTAGCGCTAAGTGCCATCTACAAAACATTTTATATTGATTTTCTTTGAATGCCGTTGACAAAGTCAGCTTCCAGTTCTCGGTCCAGGTCTTTTCCCACTCATCCAAATTTATATTATGACCCACATTTCTCATCCAGGCAATCATTGGTCCTTAACAATTTCCTCCTCTAATTCCACCTCAGTAGGTAATTATATGTTTTGTGTTATAAATTTTATATCCTTGCCTGTCAATATTTGGTCCAATTCTGTAAAACTTTATCTATCCCTAGCTCCTTTACATCTTTCTTAAATTTAGTTTGAATTTGCAAATATACCCACCAGTCTAATGTTATTCTTGTCCTTTTAGTTTATCCAGTGTTTTTAATTCCCCCTGTTCATCTACCAATTCTTTATATCTAATCATTTTTTTAATGTCCCTTGTGTTTGGATATAATGTAGCTTCCATAGGTGAGATCCAGTTTGGTCTTTTCAAATAATGCTTTATTTTTATTTTCTCCCATGTTTGTAAAAGTGAGTCCCTTATCAAATGTCTATGAACAATATATTAGATGTTATGTAAATTATCAACAAGAGAACTGGGTGGAGCTGTTGCCAATTTGCAGAAGTTGCGTATAGTAATGCAGTACACAGCAGCACTGGTCTGACTCCTTTCCAAAACTACTGGCATGGATTTTGTTCCTATGCCAGAATTGTCTAGGTAACCCCCAACACCCATGTCCTTTTAAAAATAAATAAATAAATACATAAATTTTATTGAATTTTCAACTTTAAAAACAAATTCTATATACATTTTTTGCAGTTGTTTGTGACATTAGTTATTCCATTCTCCTGTACACACACATACATACACAGATACTATTTACAATTACATTTTAACAGTTTTACTTTTACATTCTTTTTTCTTTCTGTTGTCTAACCAGACATACCATTTTTCCCAGACTATATAGTAATCTTTTTCTTCCCTCTCCTGCAATTCTATTGTGAATTTGTTTATTTCTGTGAAATCCATTACTTTCTTTATAATCATGTCATCTTTGGAGGTACTATCTAGTTTCCAGTTTTGAGCATATAACGTCCTAGCCACTTTTAATATATGTATCATTAAGTATTCAATATCTTATGTATATTCACCTTTAGTTATCCCTAGTAGCAATGCTTCAGGTTTGGATACTATCTTTAAGCTTGTTATTTCCTGTAACCAGATCTTTATCTTATTCCAAAATTCCTTCACTTTTGGGCAGGTCCACCACATGTGAAAGAAGGTACCTGGTTTCTTTTTACATTTCCAACAATCCAGTTTTAAATTTGGGTAGTTTTTAGCCAATCTTGCTGGTGCTAGATGCTAATGATAAAACACTTTATACAAATTTTCTTCAACCTGCCATTGTTAATTAGTAATTTTTCATCCACAATTTTTCCCGATTTTCTAGTTGTAGACTGTATCCAAAATTTTTCATCCAGGCTATCATTATTGGTTTCACCACCTCCTCTGTCAAATTTTAAAAGATAATTGTACATTTTTGTTATAATTTTTTCCTCTGGTCCTAATAATATTTTATCTAATTGTTGTGGCATTCTATGCCAAATTCTTCTACATCCTTTTTGTATTTTGTTTGCAGCCATAGATAAGGCCACCAATCTGTCACTATCCCATTTTCTTTCAATTTTTGGTTTGTCTTCAAGATCCCTTGATAATCTAATAATTGGTCAAATCTAATCATTTTATTTATATCCAAAGTATTTGAGTAGATCATAGCTTCCATAGTGGAAAGCCAATCTGGTATTTTAATGTAATATTTTCTTCCTAATTTTATTCCAAATCCTAATAGTGCTTCTCTTATTCAATGATTTAGGAAGTGTGAACTTGTCTTATTTCTCTTCTCCCACATAACAGCATGCCAACCATTTGTAGATCATGTCCTTCAAGAGTTAATAGCCTCTTATTGCTTAGGATGATTCATCCTTTGATCCAAATCAGTGCTGCTGCATGTTGGTATAATTCCCAGACCAGGAGTCCAAAGCCATCTCTGTATCTATTCTCTTGCAATAATTTTAACCTTATGCGGGGTTTTCCCCCTTCCCATATAAATTCAGTCACTGCCCTGTTCAATTCCCCCCAAATTTTATTTAATTTTATAGGAACCGTCTGAAATAGATATAACCACCTTGGTAATAGATTCATTTTTATTGCTATGATCTTTCCTACTTGGGATAACTGTAATTTATCTCATATTTCTAAATCTGTTTTCATTTGCCTCATTAATTTATCATAATTATCCTTTTTTAATGACAAGCATCTTGATGTCAACCAAATACCTCAATATTTAATCTTATTCGTAGTTCACAGTTCTATTTTCTTTTCTAGTTCTCTCTTTTGGTGGTCTGTCAGGTTTTTGACTAGCATTTTAGTTTTATTTTTGTTAATCTTGAGTCCTGCTATCATGCCAAATTCTTCTATTTCTTTTAATAGGATTTTCCCACTCTCATTTGGGTTTTCTATGAAGAATACCGTATTGTCCACAAATGCTTGTATTTTGTATTATTCCTTCTTTATTTTAGTTCCTGTAATTTCCTCATTCTTCCTAATTTGTGTTAACAATATTTCTATTGCAAGAATAAAGATCATTTCATTGGATCATTTCAGGGCAGACACTGTCATATTGGGGCAATCTAGATAAAGTGTCAGCCATAAAATCTCCCCCCCCCAAATCAGGTATTTTAATTAAAAATTAAACCGTTTAAAGTATTGCGCCCAACGAATTTGCTTGGAAGACAACTTTCAAGGGGTTTTTAGGACTTCCAAGTTTTTATGATCCATCCACACATCAAATTTTGCCCCTTCAAGGAAATACCTCCAAGTTAATAATGCCCATCGGACAGCAAATGCTTCTTTCTCCGAAATAGCCCATCTTCTTTCTGTGTCAGTCAGTTTTTGGGAGGTGTAAGCACAAGGTTGTAAAGTTCAATTTCCATTGGATTGAAGCAGTACCTCTTCCATCATCATATCACTTGCATTGGCCTGGATCACAAAAGGGGCATTCATATCTGGATGCTTAAGCAAAGGTTCAGCTGCAAAATGTCATTTTAGTTTCTCAAACGCTGCCTGGCACTCCATGGACCGTTCCAGTGGTCAGTTGGGTTTTGGTTTCAGTTCTCCTTTAGTCTTTAGGAGGTTTGTAAAGGGCACCACAATCTTTGCAAACACTGGGATAAATTGATGGTAAAAATTAGCGAACTCCACCTCAAAGTCCCTGGTAGATCCAGGAGAAGCTCTTTTTGCCAGCAGAAAAGAGGCAGCCATTAAAGTTGCTGAAGTGGGGACAACTCCGAAACAGAAGAGAATGGAAAGAGAAAGTGTGCCAGTTTGGTGAGAGTTTTTCTTTTATTTTAAGATCTGAGAGAACACCCTAAGGAAAAGAAAGAATTTGTAAAATCTAAGACAGAAGTGATTAAGTGGTGATTTTAAACAGGAAGTGAAAATTAGTATTTCTTTTTTATTGCTGGACTCTTAATGTATTATTTTTTTTACTTTGAAACTGGACTGTTTTTTTTACTTTATTTTTTCCTTTTTCCTTTTTTGCCTTTATAATATTCTAGGCTAGAGACTCCCTTTTAGTTGTTTTTTTTAATATCTTTCTGTCATCTTTAATTTTTTATTACTTAAAACACATTTTGTTTAAAGGAGGGGGAAAGTGAAAATAAAGGAAAATTTGTAACACTGCTATCTAGAGGCTTGGAAACATTGTTTTCTTCTTTTTCTTCTTCGACCAGACAAAGCTGAGAAAGAACTGAGGCTTTTTTTCAAGGACTTTGAGCCTGTTTGATAAGATAGAGGGAAGAGCGAAGAGATGGCCTTTTCCGAGAGTGTATTGCAATGAGTGCTCCTTTGGGTTTTCTATCAGTAGGCTGGAGTCTGGTGCTTGAATTACATAAAAGAAAGCAAAGACATTCACCTTAAGACCGCCTAGAGAAGGAGTTATTATAATTTGGCCTTCTGGAACTTAACAAAAACCCTGGATACTTGAAAGGTGCAGTGTTGTTCTGCTCTCTCTTCTCTTTTTTAGGTTGGGCTATCTCTCTTACTTTCAACAATCCCCTCCTTATTTAGCTTACTATTTGCCTATAGTCACTTGAATTCTTTTTCGATCCTTTTATGCTGAATTTGTTTCCCTGTTGTATTCTCTTTGTTTGTTTGCGAGTCTATTCTTCTACTTTTTGTTATCTTATTTTAAATAGGAGGAACATCCTTTTCAGATCCTAACACCTGCCTGAATTCGTCCGATCCACTCATCACGGCCAGGTATCAGATACTACGCCACATGTTCGGTAATTATTATTAGTATATTATAATTTTTTCTTTTATTTCTTTTTTAATTGAGCTAGGTATTGGGAAGCAAGTAGATGTATTTTTCTTTTCTTCCTTACTTTCTACCATCTCATTTTATTATCTTCTATATGTGGGCTCTTTCTGCTGGCTCCTTGATCTTCCCTTTTTTATACCGGAGAAATTTTAATTGAGCATTAATGGTGGTGCAAGAAGCCTGAAAGAACTTTTTTTTTTTTGCCCAACAATATTTTTAATGCAACTTTTCCCGTTTTTCTTTTTATATGGATTTTTTTCTTCTTCTATTTTTTTATAGAGTCGAGAGCCGAGGAGGTGACACCGAGCGAAAGACACTAGTACATGAGTTCATCGATCTTTGTTCGCCGGTTTGTCAGTTATAAGCGCTCATGCAAACGAAAAGACCACGGCTGCGCGGTCTTCACTATCTTAAACCAGTTTGAGTGTGTGCCTGCATTTGTTAAGGTGTCTTTTTTTTAACACCAGAACTCGGAAGCGTAGAACCTTCTCTTTTTATGTTTCTGGCCTCTTCACCTTTTTCCCTCTAATAAATCTTACTTAGGAAAATTTATCACACCTCTCGCCGGTAATTACCAAACTGAGTGGATTATGAAAGGTCCAGACTAAGAACCTGAGATTTTGAATTTTTCAAAAATGTAATAGGGAAACTAACACGCAGCTGACGTCTCCTCAATTTCTACGTGTCCTTCTGGTCAGGAAACACTCAATACAGATGTATGTTAACAACAACGGAAACAGGCTGTTCATAAAGGAACAGGAAAAGGTGTTGTGTCCATACCTGGATGCTGCAGAAGCAAAAATATTAAATAGCAAGAAATTCAAACATACAAGCTGCTAACGGAACACCAGAAGATATTTTGACAGGCGAAGATTGGACAAGAGACAGAGCATGAACATCGCAGCAGCTGGACTGAAACAGAAAAAATGAATGATGAAGAACAGGTGGTCGAGAATATCTCAACATGCCGATATGTGCATGATCAATCACGTTGAGTGACTGACAATGTAGAGATCCACAAAACAATAATGCCAAGAACGACAATAACAAAGAGGTATTAAGAATGATTCTTGGTGAAGATATTGCATGGACAGCATAACTGTGTGTTGCGTGAAGTCATATGTGGTGATGTAAAATATTCCAGCTGTCACATTCGAGATCACAGCTGGGAAACAACATTGTTGAACTTAATAGAGCAATGTAGAGGAGATATGGGATCTAGTGTATTAAATGGTTCATGGAACATAGTGCAAGGAGAGAACATCTACCTAGGGAGATGGGTAGATAATTACTGGCATGGGACTAATAATATCTAGAATTAGTAAATACATCGTTAGATTATAACCAGGAAAAGCGAAATACTCAAGATGCAATTATAAGTAAAGAAGGACAAACAGTTAATAAACAGATAGAAGCTTAACACTAATTAGAGGTGCGAAGAACAAACTTAGCTTCGATCTGCCATGGGCGAGGAAAGATAGGGTCCAAAGAATGACCCTTATGGTTGGGTTATGAAGAAATCTTGGCTGAAGCACTGGATATAACTAAAGACAAATATGATGGATAGATAGATGAGGTCTTCGAGGAGTTTTCACAAGATATGCAATGAGAAATAGTTTGCCAAGAGAAGTTCACATTTCTAGAGTTTTACACACTGAAAGCGCATAAAACACAAATATACAGGTCGGCAAGAGATAAACATTGAAATATTAAGATAAGCAGAGAATTGTGGCTTCTGAAACAACAAGCACCCAGGGATCAAGAGACTGTAGAGAGGTAAGAAGACGGAGTAATTGATTCTTGACTAAAATACTACTCAAAAAAGAGGTGAACATTATAGCATGGTATTGATA
>BHFT01048211.1:0-24452 GCA_004320025.1 Laticauda laticaudata | reverse complement strand
ACCCCTAGCTCATGCTAACATTTGCAAAAAGTAGGAATGCAACAGCTATGCAACTGTCTCTGAACAACAGATACATATGTTCCTTGATGTGCACTGAGGCAGAAGTCTAAATCACATTTTATACCAATCACATATAGGCAGACATAGAGAGGATTCAAAAATGTCAAAATGGCAGTCAAGATGCTGTGATCAAAATCCCAGTTGTGCAACCAAGCAAGTAGTACACATGTACCTGTAAAAAGGACTGGACAGTCATGGCTACTATCTTGATGTTTTCAGCCTCCCTTGCAGATACTCCTTCAATCACACCAATTTCCAGGAGTCAACACAATGTCAACAAGATGTCTAGAAAGAGCCTGCATGTCTCTTGTTGGACGATTTTTCAGAAAAGATTTCTGGATCCAAACTCTACTGAGTTTGTAAGAGACAAATGAATAGCCTCTTGATGGTTTCTATTTCTAAATGAAGCTGCTCATTTCAGTATAAGAACTTAGTACTTTTATTACACTGCTAGACTAGAAAGTCAGGTTGTCAAAGTGATCAATTTTGTTAATGTCCTTTATGTTCCTCTTGAGAAGCAGTTCCCAGTAGGAGTTTCAGAGCAGGATTAATTTAACCCTTTCTACTCCCATTATTTTTTAATTCAGCATGGTACTCCAGAATTTTTCTACTTTGGGGATTAAAATACAGGGGCTCTATTACATAGGTACTGTGGAAAAGTTGACATTTGTATTGAAAAATGGCAGCATTGGAAGAACTTACAGTATTTCAATTTCACTTCATTATAACTGGTATGGCTGCTTTCCAAATGACAACTATTGGAAATTGCTCATGTGTCACCTATCCTTTTTCCAATTTGGTAATGAAACTTATGTAAGAAGGTGGTCCCAGCAGTCTCCCATCTGAAGATTAGTGAAGCTTAAACCTTCTCATTTTAAACAAAAGTATTCTGTTGAGTATTTGCTGGATGATCACTGACTGATCTGACCACCAAATCCTGAATATCATCTACTTTGGAAAATAGATATATTCCCTCTTTCAATATGGTACATAACATCAGGGTATCAAAGTATGAGTGTTGCAATTATGGTTAGCTGCAGTTCAAGAATGCTTGTCTATGCATTCAACTACATTTGTAGTTTAAACCAAAGGAATACATCTAACAGCACAACTGCAGTTCACAAATCACTTTGGGACTGTTTATAATATATTTTCCTTGTTATAAACAATAATTCGTTTGACTGTTCCAATATTTATATTCCAGGCCAGCTTACATAACTTTACACTCATTCAGTGTGGATGGGCAAAAAAACAGAAGTTAAAACATCGGCTGAATTTTCATTTAGCAACTGTCTGACAGGTAATGGAAGATCTAACAGCTGTTGTTTTTTGAGTTTTGTTTGAAAGTCCCATTCAAATGATTCAAGGGATGCAAGGGGGAGGGAGGGAAATTTGTTTTACTTATAGATTCATTTCATATAAGATGGTCTTTTATCTTTGGCTGTTTAGCAGACTTCAATGAAGAAAGAGCCTGGATAAATACTATGTTATTTTTTCATTCATTTCCCCAGATTGTTCAAATCAATTAAGAATCATTTAGTTGGAACTTTTGCCTTCGCATTTTATGTTGCTTGAAAACATTATGATTAAATTTATAAACAGTCTAAAAAAGTCTAGTAAAAATCTAACACGTATACACTGTACTCGAGTATATTATTATTTTAACTGAAAATCAATTAAAAGGAAACAAAAATAATTAAAAATATACTATTAAAAATTTAAAATGGCAGGAAAAAACATGTATTACTAGACTGATGCCTTAACTCCAATTATATGAACTTTGCCAGATTTGCTAGTGAATTGTGAGAAACCTCCCAGCCCTGCACACAGTCTGTGATATTAAAGAATACCCTCCATTATTTAAGCAAACATTTTCTCATGAGACACTTCTAGTATTGGTTTGAATTGAACCCTACTGATCTTCTGACTAGGAGTTTACCATCTTAAATCTTACAAATCCCCTTTGCAATCTTAAAATCTTCTTCAAATTGGAGAAATCTACACAAAGTTGTAATTGCTGCTGCTGTGATAGTACTTCACTGTTCTACAAGTAATCTGAATGACTGAATTAGATGTCTGCTTGGTCCTGCTCTCAAATACCATGGAATTCCATCTGAAATAATGATGATATACTGTAACTGCTAAATGCAGAATTACCAGCATTTTAATACAAGAGGGGATTCGGTATTTTTGAATTGAATTGAAATTGAACTAAATTGAATTTTATTTGGCCAAGTATAATTTGATTCACAAGGAATTCATCTCCAGTACAGAAACACTCAGCATACACACAAATCAACAGAATAACAATAATGACCATAATACCAATAATAGGGGAATAATGACCATAATACCAACACAAGCAAATCCCTAAAAAAAACAAGAAAAAGATATAATATGTGCTGGAAACAACAATAAGGAGATAAAACAATACATTATTAGGTGTCAACTAAGAATTGATAGGTTTTTTTGCTGAACTTTTCCTGGAAGAATGTGGGACCTGATTAGGCATCAATTCCTTGAAAGATCAATAGATTTGTATTTAAATATGTTCCAATTCCTGTTCCCATAATTCTTAGCATTCCAGAAAAAAGGAATTTGGTCAAAGCATCCTATTCAATATCCATTATTTTAATTACTGAATCAGAAGCCTTAGGCAATATAAAATCTTCTCTGGAAATCCCTTCAAAAACCATGCATTTAGTATAAGTTTGTCTACAATCCTCACTGTTGTCCCATTATTTTGGAACTTAGAACAGCATACCTGGCTATTTGTCAATACAGCAGATAAAATTAGAAAGAGCAGCAACCCATTCATAAAAAAACCGTTCAGACCTTGAAATACCTTAGAGATAATATCCTATGTAATGGCATGAAAAAATCCCGAACTTTATATATTCCTGTATGCTATTACCAATAGTTTTCAATATGGAGTAGCCTTCTACTCATAATGGGACTGGATGCAGAAGAAGCAGAAATGAGTTTTGTGGCCTTTTATTTAAATTTGACATGAATTCATGTGCCAGCTGTTGATGAGAGCTCTTTGAGTTTAATACTTTGGAAACAAAATAATTTCAACTTTGATTAGTATGTTCCAGTTTCCAAGATGGAAGGAATTAAAATGTTAATGATATATAATTTCTGAAGACTGTGGGTTGTTCGGTAATGATTGGAAGAGAAAAGGTTTGGAACCATCAACCACTGATGGTTCCATTATTAGACAATTTTTTTCTGATTCATCTAGATCACTGTAGAGTTAGATGAATGTTAAAGTTAACCAGCCTACGTTGAAATATAAAAATAAATTATTTACCCTGAAGAAACTCCATAGGAAGCAAGTTTTCAATAGCTCTACATATTATAAACCTTGAGATATGCCAAAGCAAAGCATATGGCTTTTCTTGTTTACTTAACTATAAGAAACAGAAAATAAGATTTGTTGCAGTCATAATATTGAATTAGGAAACATAATTAATATATGAAGTCAGAAAGACATAAAAACATTACCATCCAGGATGCAGAAATATTACAATTATGTTAAAGTGTACAGTATTATGAAACTAACTCTCCTGTTCATACAAATTGCTCAGGTGAAGTAAACTGTTCAACTTTCAAAAATTATTAGGAAAACAGAAACCTTAGATGACTGGCATGTTATCATCCCTTATTATATAAATGTAAAACTCATGTTCTTATATTACTTTGGAGTTTGTCCCTGAAGGGTTCTAGGACTGCTAAGCTGGGTTCCTGAGTTTTGTATTTCCTTGCAGTTGTAATGATCTGGTTAACACATTGCATTACACATGGATTGCTTATTTATGACTTATTGAATACATCACTGTGCACACCAAACAAAATTATACACGATGGTTTATTATTTATTTATTTATAAACTTTATTGGCTATTCATCTTAGCCTGGATAATTCTGGACAACTTATAATTATAAAAGATAAAAACTGTACAAAGCTAAAAATATATAAATAAAATAGTATGAAAAGCCGCATATTGCACCTAATTAAAAGTTGTGGAGGGCAGAAATAGGATGGGGGTGGGTTTGTTGTTAATCATGTCCACTGTGGTGCTTCCCCATTGGAGTTCCAAACTAACTGGCAGAAACAGTTTTTAGGCTCTTATGGATTTATTTTTATGGATCTTATTTTTTAAACATTATATCCTTTCACAGCAAAGTTTTTCAGGGTAACTTAAAAGATTGTATATCATTATTTTTTAAAAATCTGCTACTGAAATACAGTCCATAATAACTGAGTTCACACATTGGATTAAGCAGAAACAAACCAAATACATTATAATTTAAAATCTGTAAAGATTCTGTCACAAAATCTTTAATCTTACTATGCTGGGCTTTTTTCCTTTGACCTTAGACATTACCTGTCTTGCTTTTACATTGCCTTTGAATTATATCACAAATTTCTCCCCTAATTCTGAGGCTGGTGACATCACTTGCAATATGATATCACTACACACATGATGCAAATTATATAATTTGCATAAGGATATCATGAAACATATGGCATCATTATAGCCTGTGATGGATGCCTATCTAATAATTCATTTTAATATTCACAGAAAATGCCTTTCTGGCATTAGCACTTTCAACATCAGTTGTATAATTTAATATATACATAGCAATCACATATTTGGTTTCAGAATCGGATTCTGCAAATGCTATTTATGTTTCACCAAATTATGAACAGGAATACAGAATTTAAACAGATAATTTTACTTAAGTGGTAGAATTCCCATAGTGTTATTACAGTAAATGGATCCATGCAAAAGTAATACACTTGGCAGAGTATCATTCAAAACTCTACTTAAGAACTGCATTAGAAACAAGAAACTGTGCAATGTCTCCATTTCAGAAACAAAAAATACAAAGCCACAGAACTGCCAATTTCTTGTTGCAATAAATTGTTTTAATATATTTATAAATGGCTTGCTAACTCTAAACATAGGTCAGACTGAGCAAAGGACTGGAATTTAAACATTTTAAACTTCCAGATACGCCCCAATGTATATTTAAATAATGACTGTATCTGTGAATGGAATGCAAGGATAGATTTGTCAGTTTCATCTGTAGAAAACTATGCAGTAAATGCATATTTCTATTGATAAGAAGGAAATATTTTCCCACTAAAAACCCTATCATATTTAAATAAATATGCATCATAGTTAATATGATCACCCCCACCATCCTATAAACAACAAATCTTGGGAATCCTAAGGAACTCCCACGCTGAAAGACAGTACAAAAAACCCTGTATGAACACTTTGTTAAATGCACAGATTTAACCCTGCTGTTTTGTTCCTAATCATTATTAATTGCCTCCAGTGGTGGACATTAATTTCTCTATTGCAGCAACATGCATCTTGAGTTTGGGCATATCCTAATATATCAAGTGGGACAGGTGATATAATTCAATGGGTCACAGCTGGAAGGAAGACAGCCACCCACTTGCAGGCAGTCTGTCAGCCTTGGTTACACGGCCAATACCACTGCAAAGCTTCCATAGCAACATGGTACATTTCTCTCTCGGGATAACTCTAAGAAGAAGTATCACTATTTGGCCCATCTGCATTAATCGTTTATTGTCTTAGTGGTAATAAGAACTCTTTTCATCCAACCTTTCTTGGAACTGTTTGAAAAGAAAGGAATTAAGACATGTATTCTTGGAAAGCACAGTTAAGTGGTACTGATTGACTTTATTAGGCTATGGGGAAAATACATCCTTGAGAAAAGTAGGTTTCAGTAGATTGACAGGTTGAGGGACCATACTAGTGTTGTGCTAAACATTTGTTTCCCAACAATTGCTATTCAGATTCATTGCAAAATAAGTTGTTTCCCTATGTCTTTCAAACTCTCAAAGGGGATCCACTAGAAGATATCAGAATGATACCCCATGCATCATGATGACGTTGAAGTGTTCACATTAGAAAATGTTCATTGGTCACAGAGGCAACCAACACAAATTTTGTAATTTTCAGAATGATGACATGACAGACATAACATCCCATAAGAACAGGGTCATAACCTTTACCAACGTATAATTTTCCTTGCACGTACTGTAGATAAACATGTGTAAGTGCCTGTTTTCACTGTACAGTAATTGGCCAACAATCTGCAGCCCATTAAGCAGAAGCATGTTTCAAACAAAATCTTAAACAAAGATATGTCTTCTGTTATACTATTTTTCCGTAATCAGAAAGCACAAGCAGTCATGATAATTCCCAGTATTTTGTGTCTATCTTTTTATGAATTTGTCAGAACAGCTCTGGTGATATTCAGCTGCCTTGGGATTTATGCAAGCAGAAAAATCAGATATGTAATTAAAATAAAATTTTAAAAGTTAGAAATGGAATATTGTGTTTCAAGTCTATACAGTATATCCTGGAGCATAGTTGTAGCATATGACTGCCACAAGATAATAAATGTGATTTTAAAGAATGCAGAATATCCTGAATGCAAGCTGTACATATTGTTTAACTCTCATTTTAAAAAAACGTATAGAATCAAAGAAATTAAATAATTTTATAATAACTTTTTATAAGCACAGGTCCTAGTCTCTCTCTCTCTCTCTCTCTCTCTCTCTCTCTCTCTCTCTCTCTCTCTCTCTCTNTCTCTCTCTCTCTCTCTCTCTCTCTCTCTCTCTCTCTCTGTGTGTGTGTATACAATTAAGTAGTATTAAAACTGTAAAATTCTTAAAGGGAAAACTCTATTCAAAAGTGCATTGACAAAGGCATCCATGTGCAGGGAAGCAACAAATGGTTGTTCAACTTCTAATGCACATTAAAATGGAATACTTTCAATTTTGTAGCCACCATCTTGACATCTTTCACTCTTCCCATGGATTGTGCAATAATATTAGTCAATTCAAAGTCTTAAACCTTAAGTGGGCGTTGGAAAGCTATACTTCTTACTGTCATCATTTGTAGCCTAAAAATGTTTTTTTTACGAGGAGAATGTGTATTTTAATAATGGGTAGAGATAGATGGATGGATGAATAGATATATGGATGGATGGATGGAAGGATGGATGGATAGACAGATAGACAGACAGAGATAGATGCACTATAGATAGATAATATGATGTATAGATGTTTACTGCTTTTTAGTATTCTGGTTGTTTTTTTTAAATCATTCATCAATCTATAACTAACATCTTTCTCTTTCCATCTTATTGCCTCATTCCTCTGCCAATTTTTTATATGAGAAAAAGAAGGATTTATATTTTTGAATTTTTGAAAAGGTCAAAATCAATTGCTTTATTTTATTCCCATCCAAATTATTTCTTCCAGGGCTCCATGAATTCTAATTAGATCCTCAAAGTTATCGTCAGCTCTCATAGAAATACTTTCCCCCCACTGGGAAAACATACTGTCAAAGCAAATTATCTACCAATGTACAGTGGAACTTACATTAGCACCACCTCATTCTGGGATTTTTGTCCTTTTTTCCATAGAATCATCATTTTTTTTCTAGGTCCTCAGGGGTAATTTAATACAAACCCTACAGTAGCATGTTTTACTAAACTCAAATAATTCTGAAAAATTTTATCTGTTAATTTGCAAACATCTATTGAACATGGTTTTAAATGTTCACAACATAATGTATTCCACTGTAATTAAAAATAAAATATGTAGGTGTACACACACACACACACATACACAGAGAGAGAGGGGGGAGGGAGGGAGGAAGGGAGGGAGAGAGACTCACATGTAGTCACTCTACCCAATCCTTCACTTTATTGGGGTCTTCAAACTTGACATCTTTAAGACTTGTGGACTTCAACTCCCAGAATTCCTCTTCCAGTCATGTTAGCTCAGGAATTCTGGAAGTTGAAGTCCACAAGTCTTAAACTTGCCAAGTTTGAAGAACCTTGCTTTATTGCAACAATGCCGTTTTAAAGATTCTTCAAAAAGAAACAAATGCAACTGAATTTTGTCAAACTTTTGCATTTTTATTTTGCGTCCTTGCGCTTTTTCAGAGGAAGTCATCTTAAACTAAACTACCATGAGTCCAGTCAAACCAGCTTAATATAGACAAAATCATCCGAAACACTTCATGACCATCATTTATTCTGAAGAGGAGCTTTTCTGAACCTGAGTTTATGTGAATCTCAGTTATGAAGGTAATGCCTGAAGATCATATAAATTCTATCTTTGAACATGCATAGACAAAGAGGTTAAGAACCGACTGTATGGCCACTTTTGGCCATTTTCAAGTTTTCAAAACTTCAGGTAATGGCTGAAGAAGACTGGCTTTTACTATGGAATGCTTGGGTTAAGGTTTCTTGGCAATGAAACAGACATTTCCTCAAGAAGTAGAACATACAGAACTGATGCAAGGAAAAGAGCAAGTTTTACTTTCCAAATAAGGCTATAGCCTTATTAATGCAGGGGTGTCAAACTAGTGGCCTATGGACCAGATGTGTCACATGTAGGCCATGTCCACCTCACCCCAGATCCACAAAGGGGGGAAATGTCACAAAACATCATATGATGCCAATGTGACACCGCAAGTTTGACACCCATGCTATAATGCCTAGAGCAAAAATATGAATAATCACTTAAATCCAATAATAATATGAGTTTTGGGATTAACCAGAAATTTTTTGCACATAAAGTATAAGCACTGCTACTGAATCATAACTCTCTCTAGGATTTCCTTTGATACTTTTTATTGTTTTTCTGTTTTTCCTTACATGAATAGACATGAAGAAGAAATGATCTAAGGTGTGCACATGTCTATGGAAGGAGGGAGGGAGGGAGGGAAGGAAGGAAGGAAGGAAGGAAGGAAGGAAGGAAGGAAGGAAGGAAGGAAGGAAGGAAGGAAAAATCTCCTTGATGTTTATCCTGAAATGGGCTAGTTTGGTGAAGAGGTGCATATCCTGTAGTGCTTATATTAACTTATCAAATATGAAATATCATATTAACTTATCAAAAGCCTTGGAAGCTACTGATTTCTAACACTTGATGTTATGATGAAAAAAATTACATTAATTTCAGCATATTAGATGTAATTAAGTTATTCTTGCCATTGTTTTTTAGCATAGTTATATATGCTTCTTTGACCTTCTCCTAAGTGCCTTTTCAAGAGTAGCTCTAAGAACAAGTAAATAACAACTATAGTCCTTGGTGCCCCCAAAGTTGTATTCTTATGGATTATGTTTCATTTAGAGTTGAGCAAAAATGTGTTTCTGTCCATTTTATATTTACATAATCTTCCCATCCAAAGATTTGAAAATGTAGTATGAAAATAATCCCTGGAAGAGATTGTCACATAAATATCAATTGATGTTGGTAATGTCATTTAGAATTAAAAGCTGACCTGGATTTTACCTAAGCCCCATCATTTGGAGGGGGAAATGACTGATTTCAGGGTAATTTGGAGTATAATTATAACATTTCAGGCATAAGCAATGACCATCACAGAATGTACTTTTAAAAATGGTTATAAGCAAAAAAAAAAAAAATGGGCTTGGAAACATACATTTCAGAATCAACTTATAAAATTCTAGTATGATATATAGGATATTGGGTCTTATCTAAGAGCTTCATTCACATCCTCTACATCTTCTAAGAAACCCTATTGCCCAATATTGGGTCTTCCCTTGCATGTCAATATATATCATCTATAAAAATTACTTTTTTTGTGGTGGGGGAAGGGGTAGAAGAAAGAAAGAAAAAATCAGTTTGGCCTCCATCTGAGTTCCAGTTGCAGATCTTTATAGCAACTTTTACATCACTTATGCAGTAGATAAGGAATATTGCTTGGTTATGGCTCTTTATTGATGGCCTTTGATGCTTATGCCTAACAAACAACTTTATTTCAATCTGACCCTTTATTTACAACCTATCATAAACAGAATCCATGTTACGATCATCTTTATTAGCACTGAGTAAAAGGTTTTATTCTAAAAAGGAAATACTTCAGTGCATCAGTACTGCTGTTAGCTTTTGCTTCAACTGGCTGAGGTCCTCTTCCTATTAATTAAACCAGTTCAGCTTAAAACATGACATTGATGCAATATGTTGTTTCCATTCCTGGAAATACAATTCCTAAGAGTTAATAAATAATCTACGAGGACAAATCTTTTAAAGTCAACTCAAGGAGATGAAGTCATCTGCTTCCATTATGAGCACAAGGAATTGGGCTTCCTTCTGCATGAAAGCTAAACCCACAGAAATCAGCAGGGTTTCTGTTATTTTTTTGGAGATCTCGTATGTTAGCATGTTCCTGGCATGTTCAAAATTATTCTTAATAAAGTATAAAGAAGATAAATGTTCAGACTTTAGGATCCGGTTCAACAAAAGAGCTTTTGCTAAACTTCAATACCAGCCATGGAACACGTTATTTTAATTCTCCATAATAAAAAATGCCATAATTGGTAATCATAAAAAGTAAAGGTGGGATGTCCAGCAGAAAGTAGACAATAAAACAAAAGGAAAGAGAAATGTATACCACAGCAATTGAAATCATCCTCTAAATAAAATTTTAACTCTGATGACAATAGCAGAGGATGGGTAATCTATTCAAACTCAGAGTACCTCTGTGTTTCTAGCCTGGTACATGAACCATTAAACTAAACTACAGAACAAACTCTGAAGTTGACCATCAGTTGCTTCCAGCATTTTCCACTGATCTGTGCCTCGGTCAATACTGGTTGGAAAATTGCTTCAGGATCAGATTTAAGGCCCTGTCACACTGCCCAACAGATGCAAAACAGACACAACGGACAAGCAAAATGTTCCATCCATTGTTATCCGCTCTCAAAAGGGGCAAAAATTTGCATTATCCATCTAAACCGGATGCGATAACACGTGACGGGGGGAGATCAGGGCGCATGGAAAGCGGATGTGGAACGGAAGCCCAGCGGATGGAAGCAGCATGTACGTGAGCGGATGCACATCCGACAGCTTCTGGGTAACCTCAGCAAAGCGGCCACGCGGAACAGATACAAGCGGATGCGGAGTGAATGTGCAACAGCGGATGAAGCGGATTGCACAGACCGTACCACGATGCACACGCGGAAGCCTAGCAGGATTGCCGATGCGTTAATTGCACTGTGGGGAGGATTGCATGGCTTCAGCCCCCACGGATAGATCACGGAAGCAGCTTCAGGAACAGGTCGCCATTCAGAGGAAGTCCTGCTGGTCCAGACACAGATCGACTGCCTTGGCCTGTCCTGCCTGCATGTCTGCCCTCATGTTTGCCTGCATGTCTGCCCTGCATGTCGTGCTGCAAGCCATTGCTGCCATCCTTGCCTGCCCAGCTCTCCTGACAGGCCGTTGATGCCAGCCCCCTGCCAGCCTTGCTGCCAGCCTCGCTGCCAGCCTCCTGCCGCCTCGCCTTGCCAGCCCCTCCTGCTGCAGCCATTGCTGTCCTGCCTGCCCTGCCAGCCTTGCTAGTCTGCCTGGCTGCCAGCCTTGACTGCCCCAGTCGCTCAGCCTTGCTGCCAGCCTCCCTGCCAGCTTCTCCTGGCCAGCTTGTTGTTGCCAGCCTTGCTGCTCTGCCTGCCTGTCCCAAGCCCTTGCCGCCCTGCCTCCTGCAGCCAGCTGCTGCGCCAGCTCTGGCCTGCCTCCCTGCCAGCCTTCCTGTCCTGGCAGCCTTAGCACTGTGTGCCACGGCCTTCCTGCCAGCCTTGGTGCCTGCCTGCCTGCCAGCCTCCTGCCGCCTTGGTAGCCTGCCTCCCTGCCAGCCTTCCTGCCAGCCTGGTCCTGCCTCCCTGCCAAGCCTCTCCTGGCACTTGCTCCGCCATCCAGACAAGCAATATCCCCACAAAACATGCTTAAGAAACACAGCCATAGCCCTCAGCCATCTGTACTGGCCAGCCCTTGCAAGAGGAACAGGGGCTACCATCTCCGCCCCCTGGCCCTCAACTCTGGTTCTGCTGGGGCTTCTGCAACACGGGCTCGCTCTTCTGGGCTGGGCTTTGTCTCTTCTGCTTCTGGAGGCAGCTGATGACAAGACACTCCAGCAAACCAGCCACCTCACAGCACCTGCACCCTTCCACCCCTGAGACTGAGCGACCAAGAGGAGTAACCAGAGACTGCATTTTTGTCTTATACGCTTGTTGTAATAAGTCTATTTTTGATTCACCACTTGCTTCATTTCTTTTTTTTATAATAAAGTCTTAGCTGGAAAACTTTTGAGAATGGTTGTAACGCTTTGCATGCTTGTGGGATGGGGTTAAGATAGTGCCTTGGGCCGACATGGGCAGAGGATACTGTTGGGAGTAGGCGATACCTGTGGGACCATGGGATTAGTAGCTCTTAGGATAGAAACTAAACTCGTCCAGGAAGCATAGTGGGACTTGGTATGGTCCACCTCTCCAGGTGGCCACCCTATGGCCCGGTTATTATGCAATAAGCATATTAATCAATCATCCACACATGTCAGCATAAACACACTTTTATTGAAGCATGCCCTGTTCAGTGTGAAGGCCACTCAACATACATGGCACCAATCTCATCAGTGTGTGATGAAGCAGCTCAGGTAAGCATCCCATTAATGTACCTATCATGCCTTGTCTGCCAACTACCAAACGTCTCCAGCTGGAGGTGTGCACCAGCTTGGGTTCTCAGGCGAGGTTGCGCTGCTTCTTCGTCCCTTCCCCCGTGTGAGCTCTGTTGGGCCGATTGCCATCTGGTGGTCTATCAGGCGTTTCGCCTGCCGTGTGACTCCATGGTCGCCCGCAGCTCCAGGTGTGGCCATTGCGGCTGTGCGGAGGTCCACGAGCCGTGTTCTGCGAAGATGGTACGCGTGCGCATGAGATTGTAGCGGATGCGAGCAAGCTTCCCCTATGACTTCCTCACACGGGTCTCTGTGAATGCATGGTCTCGAGTACGAGATAGTAAACTGGAACCTGTATGGCTGAGATGCCTCTATAGCCCATGCATCTCCGACGCAGCCTGCCTGCCTGGACAGCCTCTTGTAGCCCAGACGAAGGAGTATGAGAAGTCTCCACGGGTGAGTATTTGGAGGAGCTAGGGCTTCATGAGCGTAGGTTTGTGAGGGAGAAGGCAGTCTCATCCCCACGATGAATTGGGCAGGGGTTCTGGATCTGTGAAGCCCCATGATGAGGGTTGCATTCCAAGCTCTCCTTAGGTGACTGGCGTTGGTATACCTGGGCATCTATAATGAGCCGTATCTGCCTGAAAGCTAGTCGGATGTAACATAATTTGCGGTCAGCATCGACCATGGCAACGAGGATGATTGCTGAAGAAGCCCTTGTAGTTGCATAATAAGTGCGGACCTGACTTGGCTGGCGCTTCTGCAGGCCACGTGCTTGCCATCTATGGCTCGCAACGTGTGGGGAAAGTTCCACTTCTGATACCATGGCTAACTGCAACTTTCGTTCCATCCTTGTCTTTCAGTGGAGGGGCACTGGAGGAGCTCCTCCTTGTATTCTGCGATGATTGGCCCCTGCACCACTTCGTCTGACCACATGCTGATGATGGTGTCTGGGTGACACCCTCCAGCCGTAGCTTGCATGCTCCTGTAGTTGGGTCCCTGAGAGCCAAGGTGCGCGCAGAGTGAGTGCCATCTTGAGCCCAGGTTCCACGGCTGGCCGGAAGTTTGGTGTTTGTCTGGTCAACCTGGGATGTCAGCCCCACGTGCACAAGTTTCGTCAAAACATGGCTGGAGGCATCCCGTCATGAAGTTCTGGAATGGCCCGAGTGTCTTCGCTCCTGAGCTCCACCATCAGCTTGTTGTACAGTCCGTACTGCTGCTCTTGGTACTGTGAACCATCTTCGTCCCAGACGCTTCTGGCGCCCCTTTTTCTTCCCGTCAGTTAGAGTTCACAGAAACCTGTAGATGGCTCGGCACTGTTGCAGAAGGATGGTGGCTGCCAAAAGACTGTGTTACTGAGCTCCAAGTGGACATTGAATGATGTGCTGTGAAGAGGAAGAGTACAGATGAAGGGCTGCAGAGGTCCACCGCTAGGCTGCTTTCTAAAAAGTGAGATCCAGATGTGTTGCTTCCCTTTTCATAGGCAGTATAGGGTGTCCCTTTTGCATCCTCTAGCATCCTCTAGGCATTTCCTCTAGGCATCTCTGTAGATCATCCTTAATATCCGGAGATAGGTCCCTCTCTGCGACAACGTTTTTTCCATTTTAAACGCTTGCTTTTCCGTGCTGCATCCACTCGGACATCCGTTCTGCATCTGTTCTGCGTCCATTCCGCTTCCTCCTGCATCGAGCGATGCGAGTTGCGCGGCATGCACAGCGGATGCCTAGCGGATATAGCGGATGCGTAGCGGATGCGATAGCGGATGCAGAACGGACGAATTGGATACATTTTCCGTGAACAAAAGTTTGGGCAGCTCAAAACTTTCCTGAGTGGATGAAACATCAGTAAACGGATGCTGGACGGATAGAGAGAAGAAGCAAAACGGAGGCAGTGAGTACATCACGTTAACCAACGGATGGCAAGCTTTTTGTCGTTTTTACAATCCTCTTTGCATCCGTTGGTGCAGAGTGACAGGGGCTTTAGGTTTAGGTTTTGCTTCTGCAGATAGGCCATAGCTATGACTCATAGCAGAAGCTGGGATTGGTAGTGCATATTGAATGTTTTGATTATGCCTTGGTGGAGAGATTGAATTTCTGATGTAGTATTTGGAGGCAAAAATTTCAATTTCACATTAGTAGGATGATTCACTTGGGGATGGCTGGGACAGTTGTCCACTACAAGAAGAATGGACCCTTTCTTATTCATTTCTCGGTGAATACCTTTTATCTACTCCTCATATAGGCACCATTCATCCATGCAGATATTAGATTTTGAGGTGTCTGGAAGATCTTTGGGCTGCAGGTTCTTGAATGAGCGTGGCTTTGCTGATTTACTAATCACCAAAGGTTTTAGCTTCTCTCCATTTAAGCTAGCACATAGAAGAACTGTGAAACATACTTTATAAAGTTTTCCATTCTAATATTTCTCATGCCTCATTATGAGGGTCCTTTCAGGTATCACCTTGACAAAGAGTGCACACTTGTCAGTGTTAAATAAGTTATCATTTTATTGCAAAATCAAAGTCAAAATTCATTGGTACCATTTCTGCATTTCACTTTTCTTGCCCTTGGTGCAGACTGGAATCAATTGGTCAAGTCATAAAGAGTAAATTAATACTGTGTCAAAGTCTGGGTGATTAAAAAAAACTTATCGAGGTGATCAATATAGAGAGGTTGGCTTTCTATTGTGTATAAATAGGGTATGTCTGGTCTATGGAAATTAGGTGAACATAGGAAGGTGGTCAATGTAGGGAAGTGGTTTTACTATGATTCGTTGTGAGCTCCTCTTAAGACCAAAGTAGAACCTTCTCTGCCATGGCTTCAGTTCTATTAAATGTTCTTCGTACTGAGTGGTGGGCACTGTCCTCTTTCCTTCTAAAAGTAAACTAAAACTAAACTAGAACACATAGCTTTGAGTAATTTTTTTGCTCCTTAGTTTCTTGTTTTAACCCTTAACTCTCATGACTTTGTTTTGTTATTGATAACGTACCAGAGAATTCAGAAGCTGTTGATGCTTCTCTGTGTGGAGATAAAAACTAAGGAGGGGAGGGATAATCATAACATTCATCATATCTGAATAAACCTCTGAAACTTTTTGGGAAATCACTAAAGATGTACTTGAATATTGGCTTAACAAAGGACATATGTATAATTTCCAGATAGAGATAGAAATAAAAAAGCTAACAAATTGTTCAGTACATCTTCTTCTCACTGATATAATTAATCAGGGCTCAAAGACAAAGGATAGAGCAAAAAAGGAACATTGCATTTGCTATATTTATTTCAATACTAAGACATTTAAAGATTTATGAATTGTCCTCCAGCTTTGAGTCTATCATACAGTGCTTGATGGGGATAATGATGCTCAAACAGAAATGTGGGATGAAAACATTAAAATAAAAACATTACATGGATAGAAAGGATCATGTACTACTTGTTTATATTGGGGGGTTGGGGGAGGAATGTTCCATAGCTAGAATCAGCTTGGGATTCTATAATAATGTCTTTCTCAATTGCAAAAATTTTGACAATCACTACAGGTGGCAAAGACATATAGAAAGCTTTAACTATGTTATCATCTTGTGGCCCTTCAGATTTTTGCATTTCAAATTTAGCACTCCAGTTTAACCATTATTAAAATAACTAAGATTCAAGCAAAGATATAGTGGAATTTAGAAAAGAACTACATCATTCAATCTCAAAGTGCTATTTTTTTCAACAGTTTTGCATATAAAATATATAAAATCCAATCCGATTTGTATTACTATTTTATCTTGTGAACTAAGATACAGACCAAAATAGGTTCTGTGAAAATCAGAAGTCCAAAAATCTGGATGGATTGAGCCAACTAAACATTTCCATAATTTCTATTCCTACAGAATATATCCCTACCCCTGAACAATTCTGTTTGCCAAGGGCACAGTTTGATCTGTAATTAATTACTCCTGTGCCAGGACTCTCGAGAGTGTTTTGGGAAACTCTGATCCCTGCTGTGTTAACCAGCATGGCATAAATACTCTAATTGCAAAGAACACAATGAAGAGAAATGATCCCAGAAGCGACAAATGAAGAATTTTGTCCTTCATTAGGTAATTGTGGGCCCAAAGCACAAGTACACATTTATGACTAAAGGCGGCGCACAGTTAAGTTGCATGATTTGGACTGTTGCACTTCTAGGACTAAGCATGGGAATATAAAAGCAGATCCCGGGAACAATGAGAAAGGATTTATGGAACATGGTAAGCAACTGCTGGGGGAATAATAGTAGATGAAAGTAAATGACAAAATTGTAAAGTAATGATGACATAAATGGACAGAAAGAAAAAGTCTTATAAGTAAAGGTCACTTCTGATATAATCTTTTATTTGTGTATTTTAAAAAATCTTTGACTGTTACTGAAGATTTCTTCTTTTTACATTTTTGTAATAGAAGAGTCAGATTGCATACATATATGAAATTCCAAAGTGTTCAGTTTTTCATTCGCTACACAAATTAGAATTTTCCAACCTCTTAATCAATTGAATGTTTTAAATACTGGTAAATGATTCCATTCATATTAATGATCCATCTAAATACAAATCTCAGTTTTACACCAACTTCCCAGAGTGGGAATGAGTAGTAGTATGAAATGGCATAAAAAATTACATCATATTTGGAATCATGGGAAGTATCTGGGAAGGCTTTTAGGAGAAACAAATTATGATTTAGGAAAACAAGTAACAAATGACCCATCAGATAGTATACTGGTGGTGTGTAATCTAATGGGATGCATTACATTTCACATAGAACTGGAAGGAGCAGAAAGGGAAAAAAAAGGATTTTGCTTTTGGAAGCAGAACTAAAAATAGCTGGATTTTTTATTTAAAAAATAAAATAATAAGGGTTTTTATTTTTGTTGTTCTTGTAATACTAAATTCAATCTCAAAGGATTGGGAAATACATCTTTATCATTTGTCATATACTTCATATATCACATACATTTTTCATATAAAAGGTTTATATTTTCAGATAACCAGAAAGTATGCAAGAAACATAATCTAACACAATATATTGTTGAAGCCAGTTTTGTATTTATTGATCTCACAAGCTGCTGCTGAACAAAATATTATCTTTCAGTGTCCTTTCAAGAGATGTTATTTAGCCAAGTGAAAAATGACAGTCCTGCCAACAACTGTGTGTTAAAATGTCAACAAGGAAATGATAAGTTTCTAAAGCAAGGCAATAGAAGAGTTAGCAGAACATTTCAAATGATATCAGAACCTTGCATTCAAAACTTAAAACTTTCTGACTTTAATGAATAGTTTTTTAGTCCATTAACTTCACAGAGTTAATCTAGTTTGTATGAACAAGGCGGATTGAAGACTAATGAACTCAAACTGTAGGAAGAAAATGATAAAAATGCATTGTCCATTAGCCATAAAAGCTGACTGGATGACTTTGGGTCAATCACTGTTTATTTACCAAATTTATTGCCCACCCCATCTAACAAATTTGGGTGACTTACCCCAAATAAAATAACACATCAATGAAATCACATCAACTGAAATAAAAATAATTTAATGAAGATAAACTTGGTTTCACCGAGCAGGTTATTCACAGAATTAGGGCTGCACTTGAAAATGCCTTGTCTAGATTGTCATCTATCAAGCTACTTAACAAGATGGAAACCCAATGTTGTTTTTTTTCCCTATCAGTTACAACACAAAGGCTGGGCATATTCAGTTTGGAGAAGACAACATTCTGAAGAGTCTACAAAATTTAAAATAATTATCACTGTTAATTAGTGTTAAGCTAAAGAAAAATGCATCTCTAAGTATGCCATTCAAAAAGTAGATAGCATTGAACAATAATATTTGTCAGTGACTTCTCAGTGACAAATGCAGGGAAGGCAAATGGAAATAGCAATAGCATTTAGACTTATATACTGCTTTACAGTGCTTTTCAGCCCTCTCTAAGTAGTTTACAAAGTCAGCATATTGCCCCCAACAATCTGGGGTTTTTTACCCACCTCAGAAGGATGGAAGGCTGAGTCAACCTTGAACCTGGTGGAATTTGACTGCCAAATTGCAGGCAGTTGGCTGCAACAGAAGTAGCTTGCAGTATTTCACTCTTGGAATTAAAATAAAATCTTACTGGCTTCAGTGTAATGCTTAAAATTACTATGCGTTTTTTACTGGGACAACAACCAGCCATATGTAAATGTCATAATAATGAAAATGTAGCCGCTAATCTCCAAATATTTCCATTTGTAACCATGGAATAGAGATTAAAATGTTGGATTAGGCTTGGGGATAACCAGGCTCAAGTTCATATTCAGCCACAAAAATTCACCAGGTGATTTTGGTCCAGTTACTCTTTTTCAGATCAGCCTATTTCACAGAGTTCTTAGAAGAAGAAAAACTGGGGAGGGAAGTGCTATACAGAGTTCCTTTTGCTCCTGAAAAAAGTAAGGTACAAATCTAACAAATAAAAATGTTGTAGATGATGTTAAATGTATATTGTTAAGTCATTCAATTTTAATAGTAATAACGTTAATAGTAATACAACTGAAATGAGCAATTCCCCAATTCTAAATGTGATACTTGCAGATCCAATATAATGAATATTTAATGAAAAGTAAATAGTCTTATATGGTTTATCTTTATGTATATATTGAGTAAAATCTAGACAGCCATAGATTTCCTGTTTCTATTACACCATTGTTTCTCAAGCTGGCAACTTTAAGATATGTAAATCTCAACTCCTAGAATTTCCCAACCATATTCATTTTCGTAAAAGATAAGCTCTAAATATTAGTTTTAGCTGCCTGAAAATTTATATTTTGGCTAAATCTTCATCGCTGTTACCATCACCATGGTAACAACAACAAAATACTTTTTGCTACATAATGGAGACTAATCTATAAATGAGAAAGAAGTTCTCTCTCTTTTCAAAAAGACACTTATGACTCTCTCTAGAGAGTCCTGTATGGCAGACTGCTTTTAAAATTAGCCACTTCAATTATCCCTGATAATTAAAATTAAACTGGACCTAATTTCAATGAAGAGTTTTGATAGCCATCTATTCATTCATCTTCAAAATTCTGGGATACATAAATGTTACATTAGAAACCAATAGAAATCTTCAAGGTGATAGAGAAACACAAGCTTAGTTTTCATCCAGTATGGTGCCTTCTATTTGTCTGCCTATTATCTATCTCCATCTATTCACCCACCCACCCACCCATCCATCCATCTGCATGTTGCTCTATTGATGATTTACAGATGGAGGAACAATATACAGCTGCTGTCTAGAAGTGAGGGAAACTGAAGTTTGCTATATCTGGTGAGTCACAGATTGGGAAGGCTAAAATGTTCCATATTCTTTATTCATTTTCCCCTCTCTCTAAATGAAATACAAGCCTCAAATCCTGTAGTGTTTTGCAGATGGTCTCCAACTTCCCATAATAAAAAGTGGCTGGTGATTATCGTGTTTGAGAAATCACAGATGTATACTTCGCCTTGGAGCAATATTCAGGGGAAATTCATAGAAACAAGCTATTTCTTTATTTAGAAATAAATTCAGTTTTGTGTAGAGTTAGATAACTGACAAGTGGTCGTCCATCTGCCATCAAGCAATCAAACTGTGAATCCATTCATTTGATATGTCTGCAACATAATTGACTGGCTGTTGTTGCTTTTCTTTTCTTTTTTAACTTGATTCCATGTTTACATTACTGGCATTTCAAATGCAACTTCCATACTAACCCAATAATATCTGGGAGGCAACTTCTTTTTTTCAGGTGGACAGGCATCAATGACTTGAAGAACATTGCAACATCATTGAAGAACATTGCAACATCACTGCATTTGGTGCAGAATGTTTTCATACATAGTTATTCCTCTTCTAAGTCTTAGTAGGTTCAAGTTCAGTAAAGTTCAAAGTTCTAATGGCAGATTAGTCTCTGTAATTTAATAGCTATATGTGTTATATGTGATCAACACGACAACAACTGAGAAAGTTATTATCTCCATTAAAATATATGTGATCAAATATATGTGATCAACACAACAACAACTGAGAAAGTTATTATCTCCATTAAAATGAGATTATATATCAAGGCTATTGTTATTTATATTCATTGTAGCTATCCACTCTAAAAAACTTTTGGTGGTCTAACAACAAAACATACATACAACTAAAAAGTTAAAAACATAACTACAAACATAACACCCAAAAAACAGTGTGATGGGAAGGCACACTTCCTTGGTCCTGTAACCTTTAATTTACAGAATCCAAAGCATTCCAGAAGATATCTTGTAGACATAAATGATTGGAGATAACCATGCCTACTGGTTGGCATTACCAATGATGACCAGCATCTTGAATTGCACTGACAACCAATGCAGATCACACCAGAAGTGCCCATCATCGCTTGCATTGTTGCATTTTGAACCAGCTGTGGCTTCCATAAGGTTTTCAAGGGGAGCCTGATGCAGAATGTATTGCAAGAGTTGCAAGATAATCAGGGGGAATAACTGTCTGAAAAGCCTGAAAGTTACCCAACCTCTTCAATCTGAGTACTGCATTTAGATTTTGTATGGCAAACCGGGGTAAGGATAAAGAGAATGGATGGCCTCAGGACAAAAATCAACATTGATTTAATGTACAGTAGCAAAAGTTAAATAAAATATAATTAATATAATTACATCCCATGCATGTTTATCTCCCTTCTGTCTTATTAAAAATAACCTTTAATGATCTTATTCAGCAGATTCTGATGACTACAGTGGCCCTGGGGCTTCAGAATATGAATTTCTACTTTATGTTTGTCAATATAGTAAGATTGGGTTGAATGACAGTGTATTGATGTTGTTGCTTTATCCATACAGGATTCCATTTATTTAATATAATTTTAAGAAAGGTTATATTAACATATGCAAAAACTGAACAGTTGATGGACATCTAAATAGCCTTTGGTTATATGGGGAAAGAGAGACAGTTTTAACATGAAATGAACATGAGAATCACAATAGAGAAACATGCGTACAAATACAAAAAGTAAATTCTTAAAGATAATTGGACATATTGAATATAAGACTTGATTTCATTTTCACATTTATATCACTGAAAAGAATTTTGTCAAAGCAGTATTTAGCAATTGAGCACTTTTTCTTTCAGTTTAACTGAGAGCACAAGCTGGCTGATTCATGCCTTGTTCATTTTTCCATTCAATTCATTTTCTCTGAAAAGAAGACATAAGCACAACAGCCACTATAATTTTATTGGATCCAATACACTGCCAGTGAAACAAATATATGTACACCCAAGCCACAGCACTTTTATTAAAACAAATAGAATTTAATTCAAAGCAGCATTCAATAGCAGTTTTTTGATGCAATGAAATTAAACTCGTGCAATATTTCTGCTCAGTGTTTTCTCAATTGGGTTCATTTGACTCATGTAATATATATTTATTACAGATAACACATTTTATTAAAAATAAATTTACTGAAACCAAATTTATCCTCAATCTTCAACTAGGAAGTCATAAAATTAGATCCTGAACATTGATAGGATTTTTGTAATTGATAGAAATTAAATATACCTCAAAATTATAATCTGAGAACTAATTTCAAATAAGTTATTCTTTAAAATTTCATACTGGAATTGATGTACTCCATGATATTCATAGATATATTCTAATATTTGATAAAGATCTTCACATTTTGTGGAATCATTCCAAATACAATCAAAATAAACAGCAGAAATTGTTCTCTAGTATCTGCCTAATGTTCTTCAATAGCATAAATAAAAGACTATATTTTAAAAGCAAAAGAACAGCCAGAAATAAAAAACAGAAGGAACTGATTGCAATGTAATACTTGAGTAATTTTGAAAGATTTGGGCATTTTAAAAAATATGCTTATGTTGATACCTGTTAGTCTACCATTGACCAAATATCAAATAATATTATAAAAAAGTATTTTCCCTTTTGAATGGGACTTCTAAGCTGTCTTCTTCAGGCTTGTCAAGAAGCAGACGACAAGAGGCATAAGTTGTTGAAAAATCTCATGAGACCTAAGACTAAGTTCATGAAAATTGAGCATTCAAGGGTTGTTTTGAGAGGCTGTCCCTTGTGAAACAGACCAAGTGCTTCCCTACAGTTTTCTAACTTTCCATTATCAAGGCTGCCTCTACAGAGAGATTAGCTGCTACAGCGGCAACCAAGATTCTCCTCTTCTGTCAGCATGACATGAGGGGGATGAAGTTCATTGCTGAGTGATTTTAATTAATACTGATGTTGATTAAACTGCAAAAGAAACTAGTGCTATGGTGGCATAGGCTATTCAGCCTTCATTATAAAACATTGTACAAAAGAGTTGCAACAGGGAATTTTTTAATCTAGTTGAATCTAAGTATAATCTTAAAAGGGTGGATCGAAATAGATCTGGATACACAAGAACAATTCTGTCTATTTTTTTTATAAATCAAAAAAGGTTTATATGATCATGTATTTAAGAATGCCTATTGGATTCTTAATGTGAAGAAAATGTTTATTCCATGAAAGATTCTGTATAAGAAAACATTTTGGATAGTTATTCCGTTCTGGCTTCACTAAAAACTAAAATTAAAGCAAATACATATCTTTTGTGGGATCAAAATTTTTAATAATATTGTATAATTTCTGCAGATTGACACCATTTTTCTTGAAAATAAAATTCATTCAAATCAATAGCAATGATTGCCCATCAATTTATCAGAAGTCAGAACAGTGGAAAGTCAGTCTAATTAAAATTATGTATCTGAAAAGTGAAAACTTGGGCTAAGAGAGATGGAAAATATGGGAAGCATCAGATGGCTTTCAATTAGAAAAAAATCTATGTAGAAATAAAAAACATATTCACAGCTTATATCAACAGGAAAATATGATTATGGTGTCTTAATTTATCATTTTAATGGTAGCACTGAACAAACAATTTGCAATAAGGGATGCAGAATTGCAATCCTACATTGGAAAGGGGCAAAAAATTGGAAAGTTTAAGTTAAAATAATCTTAGAAAGTATAGTAGCTGGAAAATATATTTTCTAAGACTATCTGCCATAAAATTTCCTCATAATCTGAGCCAAGAGAAAATTAAGCAAATGTACAATGTCACTTTTTTAAAAAACCAAAATTCAAAATCTAGAGACCATGCCTGAATTTAAATAAAATTCATATGGAAGAACTATTTTCAAAAGGATATTTGAACTGTACATGTTGAATGTTGTAAAGAGGGTGGAGCTGGCACCGCGACAGTACGACGCGTGATCTTGATCCTCCAAGATTACCGTTGATATCTCTGCTGCTGGACGGTCCCACTGGACCTAAACCCTCCCGTAGAGATGGTGATTGATAAAGGCACGTCCTGCTGATACCAAGGACATCGCAAAGTCCCTGGTTGATCCAGGATAAGCCCTTTTTTCCGGAGGCGGAGAGGCAGCCTTTCATGCTGCTGAAGCTGGGACAGCTCCAAAATGGAAGAGATCGGAAGAAAGTGGATCAGTTTGTGAGACGAACTTTTACTTATTGTTTTTTGGGGAGAACATCCTAAAAGACTTAAAGTGAAATTAAAAGTGAAGAGAAAAGAGCTCAAGCAGCAAGATTAAGCTAGTTAAACTGAAGGTTTTTTTCCCCCTTTTTTTATCGGAACTTGGAATTTAGCAAAGCTTCTCAATTTTAAACTGGACTGGTCTTTTTTAATATTTTTTTTAACAATTCTCTTGAAAGTCTGCTTTGATGAAGACTCTTCTTTCTGACTTGAGATTTATTTTTTATTTTTATTTTTTTTAAAAAAAGATTTTACTTTTTTTTTTTTCTGTTCCTGGCTTTGGATACATGA
>BHFT01048210.1:0-44134 GCA_004320025.1 Laticauda laticaudata | reverse complement strand
ATCATTATCATTATCATTATCATTATCATTATCATTATCATTATCATTATCATTATCATTGCACAGTCAGCCAGATGTTCAGACTGGATTGGGCATTGTGATACACCTATCACATCTTTCAGATATCATCACAGGATGTAAGCCGTTCCAAGAAAAGCTGCCTTTTACAGTTGACTAATGTGGATTTTGTCAATGCTGACAATGTTTCTCTTGTTTTAGGATTGCACCCAGGGCACCTATTACAACTGGTAGTGCCTTTGCCACAGTTCTACTTCTTTTTTGCAGATCTTTGTATTTTGTTACTTTCTCCAGTTCCCATCATTATTAAATTAAATTTATTTGCTGCCCATCTTGTCATGGGGATACTCTAGGAAGCTTACAACAATTTTGAAAAATGGGGAAAATAGGAAGTTTAAACAAAATAAAAATAAAATAATAGCAGAATAAAATAAACCAAGTAAAAGAAAACAAACTATTGCTGTTCCTCCTTATTTTTTCCATGCAACTAGGCACTTAAGTGGACAGCCCAATTTATAGTCGAGAAACAGAACTTAATTCTATATTACAAGTTACCTTGTCACTGTTCTTGGGTAGATATTGATAAATGAGTGTTGCCTCATTCCTGGGATCTATCAATTCCCTTAATCTTTGGTGATCTGGAATCTGAGAGATTATTATTATTTTTACTTTAATATGGTCCAAAAACCAAAGAATCTAATGACAAAAAACACCATTTGGTCAGATGTGGAAAAATTTATTCAAGCGATCAGAATTAAATGCATTGTCTATGGCATCGCCTAAGCTATGAGTGCAACTTTACAATGAGATCCATCTCCGGGGATATTAAAAATTATCTTGGATAAAATCTTGTAACCATGAGTTCCTACTCATGTCTGGACTTCATTATAAATCAGAGTAAGTGATAGTCATGTCTCATGTTTGGACTTCATTATAAATCAGAATAAGTGATAGATTTCAGCATTTTCAGATAGAGATTATATACTATTATATATTTATAGTGAAGCAGTTCCATTTGAAGAAAGATGCGCCTAATAGAAATGTTACAAGTCCAAGTAAATCAGCTTACTCTGAGTTGCAACAGGAAAAGAAATGCTGTTTGAGTGAGAGAATCAATATATGTTTTATGTGGGTAGTTTTTCAAAACATTCCTTGCTAAAGTATAGATTCTAAGACTGCCTTTGACAGTAAGGTATCTTATATGATGTGTGACCTTTGGATCAGCAAAATCAGGCATACAACAAATCCAGAAGGGATAAAGAATACACAAGAAAAACAAACAAACACTGAGAAGTAAACACATTCATTTTTTTTTAAATGGTCAGCCCATTCTATAGGCTACTAAGAAACAGACATTCACAGTAGAGAATTGTGTTTTGCATAAAGGATATGCATGCTTCTTAACAAGCCGCAATGGTCATGGCGGTTACTTAGAGAATAATAATAAAAGAGAAAGAAGCTATTTCATTTTGATAATAGACTCAAAGAAAATATGACAGGAGCTCTTGAAAACAAAAAGCATTTTCAAGTTTAGGTACATAAAACTGTCTGAACATCATTCATAAAACCACATTGCTCAGTATATATATATATATATATATATATATATAAAATATCAAACTGAATCACTTGAANATATATATATATATATATATATATATATATAAAATATCAAACTGAATCACTTGAAGCCAAAACAGAGAAATTATCACAAGTCATTTATAAAAGAAAAAAGGCAGAGAGTACAATAAATAAAGAGCTTTTTTTGTGCATTGTTTCCCAATATAACCACATCCTTGATTTCTGATAGTCTTCCTATTAATTTGACAAATAGCATTTCTTTGAAAGGTTTCCTGTAAATCTTTCCAGCTTCTTGTTGAAGAAACTTTAGAACTTATGCCAACAGAGCTGTTGAACCAAAGTCTAACTGAGGCAGGTTCAACAATCAGCTGCTCCATGTTGATGGAGTGTTAAATCTCTTTTGTGTGAAGCAACAGGATTCCAAATTTATCTTCCAAAAAAAGATAAAGGTACAGTATTTTTCAGACAATAAGATGCACTGGACCATAAGACACACCTAGATTTAAAGCAGGAAAACAAGGAAACAGTTTTTTGCCTCCACGCGTCCCATTTTTGCCCTCCCCAGCATCCAGAAGCACTCTGCAGACTCTCCCCAGTGTTGGGGAGGGCAAAAACAGGATGCACAGAGGGATCAGCAGGCCAAAAACAGATCTGTATTAGCTGTATAAGATATATAAACATTTCCAACCACTTATTTTGGCGGGGAAAGTGTGCCTTATATTCCAAAAAAATAAAATAGGGAGAAAAGGAAAGAGAAAAAAAGTGTAGGTTAGAAGGGGAACAGACTTCTGATTTCTTTTGGTGCAGTTGAATAAGATAATAACTTATGTCACACCCCAGCATATAACTTTTATATACTGTTGTTGCTCTCTAGCCCCATCCAGTGGCTGGAGGGGCAAATATACCCCAACATACGATCTTTATATACTCTTGTTGCTCTCTAGACCCAGTTAATGGCCACAGAGACAAATATGCCCCAAATATATTGTTCTGAGGCTGACCCAATCTCTTTACCCATCAGCCCACATTCTCAAAACAAGTGCACACTGGAAGCCAGACTCCATTTCCTTTAGCATTCAGAGAAGACAGAAGCACAAGGAAGAATACACCTTAATCTGTGGCACATAGTCATCCAAGGACAAACCCACATTCCACACACAGAGAGCATTGCTGGTGATATTTGAATTGCTTGTATTCATTAATTGTTATGTTGAGCAGTAACCCAGTACTGCCTATCTTGCATTTGGTTCTCGTTGTATGTATCCCTATTTTTCCCAGTTTGACCATATCCTGTTCTTTTAGTAAAGCATTCAGATCTATGCCCACATTTTGTTTATTGGAAGATGGGTGGTTTTATTGGAAGATAGCTGCATGTTGAGCTGCACACAGACTAACATTAGTGAGGACAGAACAACATAAAACCTCAACTTTTTACTTTTATTTAATAATTATATACTAGCACCAAACCTACAGTATCTAAATCAGCAAAACCTAAAATTTTGAGTAGCTGTGCCTATAATAGTATTGGTAGAAGAATCTCTAATTTAATGGAAAACACAGACACCAGCATGAGTTTCATTTTTCCCTCACCTCAAGTTCAAAAGCAGTTTCCAAATAGAAACAAAATCAATTCTTTTCTTGAATTTCTTTTATATGAATCATCAACAACCCATAAAATCATCTCCTTTCTGATCTTCCTACTGATCTCCTACTGTCCTGGTAAAAACACAGCTAATGAAAGAAAGAACATATGAAAATATTAACAACTTAGAGGTAATCACCCTTTACATAACTGAAGAGGGTTGAACCTTAAACCCTGTTCTTTGGGGGGGGGGAATAATAACTTAAGAGTTCTCATGATCTCTCCAGGTGTGTGCAGGTAGATTAATTAAATATGTCCCCCCAGTGGTGGGATTCAATTTTTTTTACTACAGGTTCTGAGGGTTTGGCTTGGTGGGTGTGGCAAAGGAAAGATACTGTAAAATCTCCATTCCCACCCCACTCCTGGGGGAAGGTAACTGCAAATTCCCATCCCCACCCCACTTACCTGCTTTCCAGCTCCATTCTCCTGTGGAGGGCAACCAAAGAGGACCCAGCTGATCAGCTGGGACTTTGGAGGCAGAGAATAGATGGGGGCAGGCCCAGTCAGAGGTGGTATTTGCGGGTTCTCCGAAATACTCAAAATTTCTGCTAACAATTTTCCAGAACTGGCCAGAACCTACTGAATACCACCTCTGACATACCCCAAATGGTTTCATAAAGGTTTAACAGTCTAGCTCTGGTCAGCTTCGTTGGAAGCTACATATCTTTGAAAACTTTTAAAACCTTTCAAAGTCTGTGGGAAACTAGTAAATGGCTTTATTTTCTCCATAAACTGCTTTATTTCAGTAATTTGTCCAGTTTCCTCTTGAGCTCTTGTGCAATGCATTTCTCCCTTTGTAGGTTTTGGCAGGCTCTCTTTATTTCACTTAGTCTTTTTTGTTAGAATCAAAGAAACATCTACCGAGAAGGCCAAAGGACTCGTGCTGGCATCTGTGTTTTCCATCAAATTAGAGACTCTCCTACCAATACTATTACAGGCACAGCTACTCAAAAGTAAGACCCTTCAAACTCAAAAAGCTTGTGTGTGTGTGTGTGTGTGTGTGTGTGTGTGTGTGTCTCTCAAGGGAATTGCTTGNGTGTGTGTGTGTGTGTGTGTCTCTCAAGGGAATTGCTTGAGAATTGCTCTGAGAAGCATTGAGAATTGCTCTGTAATAGACTTACATTTCCATATTTAATGTGTAAATATGGTGAATAGAATAGAATTTTTATTATGGTTGCTGACCAGAATTGCAAACAGAAGCAGTGAGTTTGTCAATGGGCAGTCAAAACCTGCCAGATTTTTTACAAGCAGCATAATAAAAAATTAGCTATGTTCAAAGAGCTTGAATCATACTGATCAGATACAACCGCTATGCATATAAAGAACAGAATTTCCTAGATGTTTTATTAGGAAAGGAGTTACAAGTTACAAGCTTTGGCTGGTGCAAAGTGGAAAAACTTGCCTCCATCAGTTGCGGGTGCTCCAACACTGAAGTTTTTTAAGTTAGACAAACATCTGTCTGAAATGGTATAGGATGCCCTGCTTGAGCAGCGGGTTGGACTAGAAGATCTCCAGGGTCCCTTCCAACTCTGTTAATTCTGTTATGTGGAACAGAGTGCAGCAGCAAGACCAGTCTTTGGAGTGGAAAGGTGCAATTTGACACGGCCAACTTGCCATATCCAACTTGTTGCAACCAATTTACCATAGTGTACAACAGTATTATACAATAGTATAAACTGGCCAGTCCTACGTATCAACAAATCTAATGGGTAAAAACCCAAAATCAAAGTTTCATTTCCCCCCACCTCAATTGCTGAATTGTCCCACAGCAAGTTGTCCCATGATGAGCTGGTCACAGTGAGTTGTCTTGCAGTGAGTTGGCTGTGATGCATTGGATGCAGCAAATTGGATCCAGACAGTTCACCATGGTGAGTTATTGTAGACTCCTTTGGACCCCTAGAATGACCCATATTACCCCTCTGCTCTTCAAACTTCATTGGCTACAGATCTGCTTCCAAATGCAGTTCAAGGTGTTGGCTATGACCTTTAGGCTATGACCTGAATGTCATAGGTCCAGACTACTTGAGAAACCTCTTTGTTCTCTAGGATGAGCCCATCCTAATTCATGCTGGCAAAGGACTTTCTTTAGATCCCATCAGTCAAAGAATTCTGACGATTGAGATCTAGAAGAAGGGCCCTCTCTGCTGCCATGCCCAATCTGTGAAACATCTTACTGTCTAAGGCAGGGCTGTCAAACTCCCAGCCTGCAGGCCAGATATGTCACACGCTGGCCATGCCCACGCCCAGTTTAGTGAAGGAGAAAAAAGTCCTGGTATGTCATTTAACTCCACCATGATGGTGGTGGGATTCAGGGACTCAGTGGTGGGATTCAAATGTTTTACCAGTGGTTCTGTGGGTGTGGCTTGGTGAATGTGGCTTGCTGGGCATGGCAAGGGAAGAATACTGTAAAATCTCCATTCCCTCCTCATCCCACTAATCTGCTTTTCAGCTCCATTCTCCTGTGCAAGGCAACAAAAGAAGACCCAGCCAATCCGCTGGGACTCGGGAAGTAGACAATAGAAGGGGGCAGGGCCAGTCAGAAGTGGTATTTGCTGGTTCTCTGAACTATTCAAAATTTCCACTACTGGTTCTCCAGAACTGATCAGAACCTGCTGAATACCACCTCTGATGTGAGTTTGACACTCCTGGTCTAAGGTAAGACCTTAACTTCTATGGTAAGATTGGCACCTGATATGCTGCTTGACTCTTAAAACTTATATTTGGAATTCAAGGTGCTCCCTGGAATGGAAACTTCAGAAATTTAGACCGGAGAAGAAGGATAAAGGAAGTGTAAAGTTATTGCTGGACATCAAAAAGGAGTTGTATACAACTCCTTAACTGAATATAGCTCCAGTGCTGTTGGAATGAAATCTAGTGATTAATTGATAAATGGAGCATTTGACGAGATGGATTTTTAACTCATCCATTTTTTCAGGAGTTCACAGGCATTTCACTTCCCTTTCACTAATTCTTCATCTTCCCCCTCGCCCTCCTGGACAAAGTGATTAGACTAACATTTCCCTTCATCTTTGCTGGAGGTTTAAGGCTGTGTGATGTTTTGATTTTGAGAGCAAAAGGCTGCTTCAGAGCACGCAGTGAGCCAAAACTGTGATTTCTTGATCCAGATATATCTTTTTCTTGGATGACATTGCCACTTAGGAGGAAAACCCTGTGATCCTGAGAAAATGTACTTCTGCTTTAAGGAACTGCCAACTGATGCTACATGAGACAATGTCTACTCCACTCCACCTTTTTTTTTTTTTTGCTTCTGGACCTATCCAGCCTTATTTAAAAAGGGCAAAAAAAATACACTGAAAAATGTCTGAAAGTATCTTGATGAACCATCTTCTTGAAACTGAGATGTTGGTTTTCATGGGGTCAGGAAACATCCTGAGAAACTCAAAGCTGCAGAAGCAGTGGTGGTGTACTATTGGTTTACTGTACCAGTTTACCTGAAGCAGTAGTAAAAAAAAGCCTCCCACGATCAGCTGAAAGGAGGAAAAAAGGCAGCAATCAGCTGAGAGGAGAAAGAGGAGAAAAGGGCAGGATCAGCCCTCCAACCTGCCCCTGCACTTTTCTCTTCTTTATCCTCTCAGCTGATTGGCGCTGCAGGCTCAGCTGGTGTGAAGAAAGCTGCGCACATGCATTAGGCAAAGCATGCCCACCAAGCCACACCCACTGAACCGGTGGTAAAACAATTTGAATCCCACCATTGTGCAAAACCATAGTTTGTCTTGATTCCTGTTCCATGGATGATAGCATTCTTCCAAGATATCAATTCATACCTCTAAATCAACATTGGCAACTTTAAGATATGTGGACTCCAACTCCCAGAATTCTAGAAATTAAAATCTATATATCTTAAAGTTGCTAAGATTTTGAAACTGTGCTCTAAATGTCCCAAAAGTGTTTTTGTTTTTTTTTTCCCCAAGAGACAACTGGATTTTCTTGTTTGTTTGTTTGTTTTTTGAAGACATCTTGGATGAGAAACAAAATGTCTTCAAAGAAAAACAAGAAAGTCCAGTTGTCTCTTTGGAACAATCATGTCAATAAATACTTCAGCTTCAACCATAATAATACAAGAGCAAACAATAGATACAAACTCAAGGTAAACCGTACTAAACTTGATTGCAGGAAATACAACTTCAGCAACAGAGTGGTCAATGTCTGGATTAGTCTACCTGACTCTGTGGTTTCTTCCCCAAACCCCAAAAACTTTAACCTTAGACTTTCTACTATTGACCTCACCCCTTTCCTAAGAGGTCTTCGGGGGCGTGCATAAGCACACCAATCGTGCCTACCGTCCCTGTCCTATTGTTTCTTTTATTTTTCTTATATGTATCCATGTATTCATTACTATGTTTTTACTTATACCTATTATCTTGTAAGCACTTGACAAACCAAACAAAATAAAAATAAATAAAAAATAAAATAAATAAATAAAATAAATGACCTGGATGACTGGGTCATTTTGCTCTAAATGAAATCCTAAGGATAGCAAGAGCAAAAGCATTAAGATTATGTACCTGGTTTTAGTGCTTTACAGGATGCCTGGTACTGTACACAACATTTGATCCAAAATGTGCAATGCATTTAAGATATTGAGAAGTGTGGTATAAATCTTCAAATAAGTCTAATAAGATTCACCATTTGAGGAACACAATGATTTCCATCCATTTTATCCATGATGTAAAACAAAGGTGGAGTTTCTCTAATCAAGGGATATATTATAGATTGATTCTACCATCTTCTTGAATGTATGGCATCTCTTTTTTCTATGTAGGTCTCTAATTCACACTGGATGATCTGAAGCATTTTTTTGCATGTGACATTTGAAAAATTTCCAGAGATGTAAGCTTGTGTAAGTGCTAGATATTTCTTTCATAATTGTTTCATTGATGAATTGAATGTTTTCTTGAGTTTTCCTCCTTTTTCTTCCTTCAGCAATTATCCATTTATCATGTTCAAATGCATTGCAATACTGGTATTAAATATCTGAACAATATTTAGCAATGGTTCTAGTTCACTTTTTGATTTAGCATACCGTTTAGGTCACCGATGTAAAAAAAGATTGGATTGTTTTTATTTTTCTTTGAAAATTGGAAGCCTATCCTTAGGATCATCACCAAACTGAACAATACAAGGGATAATGAATCATCTTGCCCTTTCTATTTTGACTTCACCTGATTTATTACCATTAAAATATTAACTTTGTCTCCATGCTTTCCTTTTGTAACTATAAAACTTTGATCATTTGATATATATTATATATCCAGACTGTTTATAATCCTGTTCACATGAAAGGGAATCAGCTATTTTCTTCTAATCAATCCAAACTCTACATTAATTCACTCTTCTTCATTTTAAATTTTTAAAGATTGCTTCATCAATAAGAAATTGATTTTTCGTTTCCTGTGAATTTTTTCAGTTAACTTATTGCTTAACTGTAGGATGATTTTTTCCCCCTAGAGATAAACTTGCTATTACAAATTTGCTATTATTTCAACATACATTTTGAACTTGGGAGGCCCACAAGTTATACATCTATAGTTTTGAGACTGTCTTCTTTTCTTTGTCTTTCATTTCAAAAGAATTTTCCAGCTCTGATCCTGTCTTTACTGTTCTGTTCTTTAATAAAACATTAAACGGATCAGATACAAGGACATGTAATCTGGTTACCCCACCTCCACATAGGCCATTAATTCCACATACACTACAGTTCTTGATTTTCTTTATTTCTGAACCCATTTCTTCTGTAATAGCTACATTTTCCATTGTATTCTTTTCTCCTATTTATTCACATAGGTCAAGGACAGTGGTGGGATTCAATTTTTTTAATTACCGATTCTGTGGGCATGGCTTGTGGATGTGGCTTGGTGGGCGTGGCAGAGGAAGGTTACTGAAAATCCCATTCCCTCCCCATTCCACTCACCTGCTTTCCAGCTCCGTTCTCCTGTGTAGGGCAACAAAAGAAGGCCCAGCCAATCAGCTGGGACTTGGGAGGCAGAGAACTTCAAGGGGGCAGGGCTAGTCAGAGGTGGGATTGGCCGGATCTCCCAACTGCTCAAAATTTCAGCCACAGGTTCTTCAGAACTGGTCTGAACTGGCTGAATTCCACCTCTGGTCAGGGGTGGATTCCACCAGTATAACTACCAGTTCTAGTGATCATGCACTCTGTGTGTGTGCTCCATGTTTAGAAAAGCTCTAATGCTTATGTTCTACAGCAGCCTTTGTGAATAAAATAGCTGAGGTGTGACAAACCACTCTGTCACGTGCATCAGCTGTGCTCTAAACAAAGGAAATAAAGCACAGGAAAGAGCAGGGGTGGGCAGGTAGGCCCACATGCTCATTGCAGTGAACCGGTTGATCTTCAGAGCAAGGGGTTCGCCTGAACCAGTCCAAACCGGGAGAATCCCACCCCTGACTTAGGTAAAAGTTCAATCATGTCTGACTCTAGGGGGCAATGTCCATCTCTGTTTCCTATCCAAGGGAGGCAACATTGTTCAAAGTTGCCTCCATGGTCATGTGGCCAGCATAACTATACACTAAGGGGATGGAACACTGTTACCTTCCCACCAAAGCAACACCTCTACTTGCCTTTGCATGTTTTCAAAGTGCTAGGTGGACAGGAGTTGAGGCAAGTAATGGGAGCTCATCCCATCACTGGGCACTCAAACCTGGACAGTCAGCTTCCCAGCTTACAAACTTAGCATCTTTAACCACTGAGCCATCACTCCCCTTAATTTATTTTTGCTTGTGTAAATCTCCCTATGTTCTGTTCTTTGTGATTCCCACAGTCTTGTCTCGAAATGCAAAAAGTATTCATTGTCAGTTATTGTTTTTTCTTTATTTCTTTTCACTTTGATGTGGCCAGTATTCCTATAGAATTTATGCTGATTTATTCTAAAGGTAGATTTGGTTTATGTTGGCATCAAACTTGCTTATTTTTCTTGATGATGCCAAATCCTGTTTTGACATTTTTTGAACTGTGGATAATATATTTTATAACATTTCTATGTCCAGTTTCACCTCTTAATAATTCAGTTTTCCTCATTTTCTCTCCCCCCTCCCAAATAGCTCAGATCTGCCTGCAATCTTTTTTTTTATTATTTTAAGTTTTCAACTTAGCTTTACACTTTTTAAAAAATATACTTTCATCCCTTACTTTCACATCCAAATTTTGTGGTGATAATATTTTTGCTGTTATTAATTACATTTTTATTCCACTTGCATCTTAAGAAGTATACAATATTAGCTGGTTTCTTTTCCCAAACATTGATACTGAAGTGGTTTCCAGTGCTTCATTTATGTCCTGAAGAAATGTAGAGAAAACTTGGCTATTTGTTTGTTTTAAGACAGGTGATTTCATTCTTGCTGTCAATTCCAATAACTTTTTCATGTCCTTTTCACCCAATTGTTTTTGTCTTTCTGTTATCCATGGTTGCTTGCTCTACAAATTGCTATATTTTCTGCCTAAGAAGACTCATGTGGTTAAGACATTGGACTGGTGATTGGCAGACTTGAGTTTGAGACCTGGTTGCTGCTGTAAGATGGGGTGAGCTACTGTTATTTGCTCCAGCTCCTGCCAATCCAACATTTTGAAAGTGCACAGCTGTGAGTAGATAGATGGGTACCACTTTGCTGGGCAAATTAACAGGAACACAAAAGGTGCCCCCAACTGAGCATCCCTCAAGCAAGGGATATCATCGACTGATCCTTTCAAACCTGCTATGTCTGTAGTAGTCCAATTTTTTTTTTAGTCTAGTAATTCCTTTTCAATTTGGGCCTGCAAATAACAATAGAATACCCATTCATCATTTGACTCTATTCATTAATTGTATCTAGTTTTTAAAATAATTTTAAAATTTAGCCAGGAACACATTTGCATTGGAAATCATCTCTCTTAGTTACTTCTAACAGTATACCCAAGAACAATGCTCAAGTGAAACACTCAAAATTCTTTATTCAATATCAAGTAAGCATTTTGAATATTTTGTAACGAAACAGAGAAGACAATTATGGCATGTGTGCATGAGGAGATTGTTGTGTGTTGCTGTGACTTAAGCACACAGATATTGAAATTTCGAAAGACTAGTAGGTCATGTCAGCATTTGTATAATGATACCTACATGTGAAAACATTCTGGTTTCTTTGCATTTTGCTACAGATGGTGCTGGAAGGAATGTTCTCAGAATATTACTATGAAGGCCAAACAGATCATTGATATTCATTGTGATAAATGTCTTCAGCTGACACAAATGGATCACAAATTGTACATGAGAAATAATAATACATGCAGATATCCACCCTCTCTCACACTGAATATTTTAAGTGCTTGGTTAGAGACTTTATTGTGCCTTAGACTTTATTTTTGTGCCTAAGTCTAAGTGCCTTAGACTTTATTTTCGTGCTAAAATTAAAGAAAAACACTTGCTTATTAATGCTAGAATCTAATATTTGAAATTCTACTTTGGTCTGGGCACCGTATACAATGCAAATTATTATGTCTTCTTTGATTTATTTGAATTCAATCCATAAACTCCTCAGCTGCCTCAGTTCCTTCAGCTCCTTCAGAGTTCGAAGATTGGTGGATTTGGCAAAACCAATCAATTTAAGACTGGATTTTTTGGTTTTTATTTGAAGACAATTTTCTGAAGAGCTGAAGAAGCTTCTGAAGAGGTGAAAAAGCTGATTGGATGAGAATTGAAATGTCTTCAAAGAAAAACCAAAAAGTCCAGTTACCTCTTGGAAAAGCACCTTTGACACAACCATGACCTGGATGATTGAGAATCTCCCATTTAAGAGTTAACCGGGCTCAGAAGGAATGAATTTCTGAATCTAGAAACCTAGTGTCCAAAAACAGAAGTATGGAAGTTTAAGGGAAGATATTCTTGGGAACTTCCCCAATGCCCAAGAAGAAATCTTATTTTATTGGGTAATTCTATTTTAAAAAGTAGACAACAATAGACAAATGTTCATGGGTTTTGTTGTTCCATTTATAACAATATCTGCTTTTATTTCCCTTTAACGGAGGGTATTCTCCCCTCCTCCCTTAAATAACTTCAGAAATAAGGCAAAAATCTGCATTATTAATCTGAAATTGAATTTGTGTTTGTTCTTATTGTGGTCTGACAGGAGGGATTTTTTCTCAGAAATGATTTTGGCAACTGGAAAGGTGTATATGTGTGTGTGTCTATGCTTTCATCTCTAGGGAGGCTGTTTTTCAGAGGAGAATAATGGGTTGTTTATTGTATGAAATAACCAGGTAGCATTAGAAATCTCAATTGTTTCTACTTTTTTTCAGTTTCTAAGTGGTGATAAAATTACTTTTAATGTCTTTGATGTTTCTGTAGTAGTTTCAGTTGCTTGGCTCTTCGGGGAAAAGCTTAACAGCATACAAAAATATTTTGATATCTACAGTGAAGAGGTTGCTTTTGTTGTGTGCAAAGAACATGTTTGTGTGTATGTGTAGTGTGTAGGTGTATAAAATATATGTGCATGCATCTATGTATGTATGTGTGTGTGTATTTACACACACACACACACACACACACACACACATATATATATATATAATACATATTTTACACACACGTATACACACATACAGTGTGTGTGTGTGTGTGTATTCATTGGTTTTCAAATATATTGCATTTAATTGCTTAAGGTTATTTTATATAACACCCTCTCCCTTTTTATGGGATGTAATTATTATCCTTGCTATATATTTTGAAACCTATGACCCATATTTCTTCTGTAATTGAACAAATATAACCCCTAGATTTTCTATCCAGATATTACTTACCAGTAGCTGCACTAATCAGGAAAACCATTCTCCTGAATTTATTTTCTTTGCCTGATTACCAAGGGACTCAAAAATTCCCTGTCCAGCAAACATTCATCCTTTGATATGCTTCAGACTTAGAGAGAGTTACATGACATTGCAACTCTCTATGCATGAGGTTGAAGCACATATAATACTCAAGCAAGATGCAGTACTGATGATAGGATTGCATTTTGTAAGACTGAAATGGGTTGGAATAAATATATAGATTTGTCCTCCACCAAGAAGAACTGAAAAAGCTTCTTGGATGGGAAGTGAAACATTTGCAAGGAAAAAAAACCAGAAGAAAGTCCAGTTACCTTTTGAAAAAACACCATTGGACAACAATGACCTGGATGATTGAGAAACTCCATAGACATTTTTCCAATGAGAGTAAGATTATTTAATCATCATAAAGATCAAATTTTGTCCTCCAGTACCTACTTTCATCCCTGCAACAGTTACCTTTATGTTTATATATTTACTGCCCATTTAAAACTGATAAAGTCATTTTTATGCCTTCATCCAGAAGTTTGTAGAATTCTCACAATTCCCCTTCCCTTCCTTCTCCATTTCTTTTTTGATTCAACACTCCCATAGCTCCTTCCAATCCTTCTTCATTAATTTTAAGTGGATCTTTTGTCCATTTGGGCAAAAAGATTTTTGAGAGCTATACAAAAAATACTTTATTTTAAGCAGATCAATCACAGTTACTGGATTGAAAGTAACTGACATGAAACTAAGACAACTTTAATAAAGGAGAAAGGGTATCTATTATTATTATTATTTACTTTTATAGCCAGTAACTGAATCTCTAAATGGGTTGTCATAAAATATGAACGTTGAAAATTCAGTTGAATCTAAGTCTTAAGGGATTGTAAGGTCATTCAAATCATGTTACTTTGTTGAGCTGATGATCCAATCTAATTTAAATCCTAACAACAAGGATGAATACAAATGTGTAATTGTAAGAATGAATACAAATGTGACATTGCACAATACAGCATGTTCTCATATCGACAAGGTGCATAAATTGTTGAATTGATTCAAAGACAACTGAAAATGTTAAATGGATTTAGCAATTCAGTGTGAAAATTTGCTCTGAAGGAAAGATTTTAGTAAATTCCCTTTGAATCAGACTCCTGAATATAGTAATAATAGAATAATAGAGTTGGAAGGGACCTTGGAGGTCTTCTAGTCCAACCCCCTGCTTAGACAAGAAATCCTATATCATTTCAGACATATGCTTATCCAGTCTCTTCTTAAAAGCTTCCAGTCATGGAGTATCCACAACTTCTGAAGGCAAGCTGTTCGACTGGTTAATTGTCCTCACTATTAGGCAATTTCTCCTTAAATCTAGGTTGCTTCTCTCCTTGATTAGTTTCCACCCATTGCTTCTTGTCCTACTCTCAGGTGCTTTGGAGAATAGCTTAACTTCCTCTTCTTTGTGGCAGCCCCTGAGATATTGAAGAGATCATCAAGGAGAAAAGCAATCTAGAACTAAGGAGAAATTTCCCTACAGTTAGAACAATTAGTCATTGGAACAACTTGCCTCCAGAAGTAGTAAATTCCCCAACACTGGAAGTTTTAAGAAGAGATTGGATAACCATTTGTCTCAAATGCTATAGGGCAGTGGTGGCTAACCTTTTTGGGCTCCTGTGCAAAAAAATGTGCACGCACTCATGTGCCAACACCCAGAAGGCAATGCACACCCCTCCACATGTGTGTCCCCCCATGCCCCCTGTGCATGCACGTGCAACACCCCCACCCCTCCCACTGCTCCCTTACCTGCACTGTGCCTCCCAGCTGACTTTTAGCCCATTTGAGGCCTTTTTCAGCCTCTCAGAGGTTGAGAACAACTTCTGCAGCCTTTGCAGGCCAAAAAATGGGCCCGTTTCATTACTTCTGGTATTTCGGGAAATACAAGAAGTGATGAAATGGGCCTGTTTTTCAGCCTGCAAAGGCTTTCCTCAAACCTCTGGGAGGCCGGAAAAGGCCTCAAACAGGTCAAAAATCAGCTGTGAGGCATGCACATGCACAGTGAGGTAAGTTTGCCTGTGGCTCGCATGCTGACACAAATGGCTCAGCATGCTACCTGTGGCACGCGTGCCATAGGTTCGCCATCATAGCTATAGAGTTTCCTGCCTAAGCAGGCGGTTGGACTAGAAGGTCCCTTTCAACACTGTTATTCTATTCTATTCTATTCCATTCCATTCCATTCCATTCCATTCCATTCTATTCTATTCTATTCCATTCCATTCCATTCCATTCCATTCCATTCCATTCTATTCTATTCTATTCTATTCCATTCCATTCTAGACTATTCTATTCTATTCTATTCTATTCTATTTTATTTTATTTTATTTTATTTTATTCTATTCTATTATTCTTCTGCCTTCAAGTGTTTAGGAGAATAGGTTGACTCCCTCTTTTTGATAAATAAATCTAAAATGAATTCCAATTAGAAGCAATGTAAAGCATAAGAGGCACCCATTTTTTATTTCCGAAATTTTAATAATATCACGTTGGAAAAGTCTACTGAAATTCTACTTATATCCTCCTCGGTATATCTTGTTATGATTATTTTATTTCAAACTATATAATATTAACCAGTGTTCCAAAAACAAGGTTAAAAACATATCAGTACATCTGTGTGTATACATTTATATTCCTATGGATCATATTAATCCTGAATAATTTATTCCAAATACATATTCATAAGTCAAATTATTTTTTCTGAACAAACAGGGGCAAAATTATAAAATGAAAGGAATCTACAATTAATGGAATCGGTAACAATATTGCAAATGTCTTAGTAGATTGTTTTAAATATTCAGAGCAGATGTTGCTTAATAAATGCCACCTCAGAACTGTGGGAGACCAGTAATTTATAGCTGGTATTTTTCCTCTTGGATCACACAATTGCAAAACTGCATTTCCAGATTAATAATGTACAAATGGCATTCACAATAACTGCAATAATTGTAGCAAGAACAGTAGGTAAAATGAATGCATCTTTCCACATTAAAACTTGGAATCTCACACACTTCTGAGGTACAGAAATAACCAGCCACACGTGATATCATAAACTCCATAGTGTAACTCAGTTTTTCCTAGTTCAAATATTGTTCATTAATTTACTACAATATAAAATACAGAAGTACAAATAAAAATGAAAATAATGGAGGATTATAACATAAAAACAGACACTGCAAGCATCATAAATTGGACCAGAAATGTAAATCACATTACCATGGGGATGCTGCAATGGACATAAGTGTGTGAAAAATGGCCATGTCACTTTTTTTCAGTGCCATTGTAACTTCAAATGGTCATTAAATGGATTGCTATAGGTCAAGCACTGCCTGTATTTTTGTGTCTTCTTCTTGTGCCATATCCATCATTGGACATTGGCGATCATGTTGGCAATCCTATTTTTATCAACAGCCGCACAAAAAAGTATTGTTGAGTTTGGTCCAAATCAGTCCCTTAGATTTTGAGCCATTATGTTCTTTTCCTGCCTGGACCTTCATTTGCCTTCAATCTTTCCTTGGCGAGGATGAAGTGAAGAATGCTGTATTTTTCTGGATGTCGCATCACAGGTCTTTTTTTTTGGTTTTGATGATTTTCCTTGGCTTTCCCAGGTGGCTGATCACTTCCTCATTTCTGATTTTGTTAACCCAGCTCATACGTAACAGTCACATGTAAATCCAGATTTCAAATGCTTCTAGTCTCTTCAAGTGAATTTTTGTCAGAGACCAACTCTCCACTCCATAGAGCAGGATAGAAAAGATGTACATAAACTGTTTCAGCTCTTACCCTCAAAACGATGCTATAGAGCACTGCACATCAGAACAACTAGACACAATTTTTTTTCACTCTGCTAAAAATATAATACCCTCAACACTGTCAAACTATTTACTAAGTCTGCATTACTATTACTATTAATCTTGCCATCCTTCCTTTCACCCATCTCCTCCCACTTGTGACTGTATGTCTGTAACTTTGTTGCTTGTATCCTCACCATTTTATTGACTGTTTCCTGGTATGATTTGCTTGCTTGTTGTACCCTATAACTATATTCTATATGCAATATAACCTGTGACTATATAACCCTATGACTATTATTAAGTGTTGTACCTTATGATTCTTGATGAATGTATCTTTTCTTTTATGTTCACTGAGAGCATTTGCACCAAAGACAAATTCCTTGTGTGTCCAATCACACACTAACAAAGAATTCTATTCTTTGTGACATCTGACAAGCCTGATTTTTAATCTTAAGCTTATGTCATGACTGCAGAAGACCATTTTCATTTCTGTGGATAGTTGAAAAAAAAATGATGCACTCACACCCACAACCATGTAGTGCACAACAGCTACTCATTTAGCCTACTCTTGTTGAACATTCACTGACTTCACAAGTGGTGATGATGAAGATGATATTTAACTCAGAAGGGGAAAAATAGTTGTATCCTATGGTGCTTGGCTTCATACAGATATGCAAGTAAGATCATCATATTCCCCTTTGTCATCTGAGGGCTAGACTTATTCAGACATAACAAAAATGAAATGAAATCTTTCTGGGTGAGCTTTTTAAAAGCAGCTAGCTCAATTTGTCCTGAAAACAAAGAAATCTGTATCCAGCCAGCAGTAAGAAAGCTGCTAGCCAAAGTCTGAGTTAAATTTATGAAATATTTACTTGAAGTTGGAATAATGGATTCTGCAGCCTGAGATACAGAGGGGATGACATTTAAATTTGTACTTTAAATGCAGGCCAAGCACAGAAGGAAAAGTTGGGTGGATACTGTCATGTTTAAAAGAAAAAAAAAGTAAGGTTGCAAATAAAGAACCTTTCTCCATATAGCAAACACAAAATAAGTGTCTTTTCTCTTATGAGACTCTGTAGTAATTCTATAATGGAAAGGAACACCAATTTCAGATTTCCCAAACTGTTGCCTTGATGCAGCCACACCTTGCCAAATAGCGTATTTCTCAGTGGAGGGTAGCAATCCCCAGTCAAGTAAATGAAGAAGAACTACAGCTAGCATAAAGTCATACAAGTACTGGAGGTGACTGATGAGGAAGAAGAGGAATAGCTGGGTCCAGTGCCTGATGTGTGGATGTGCAGAAGGCAGAGGAGAGGAGAACAGTGGAAATCCAGTCCTTGTGATGGAAGAGCCACCACTGCTAGGAAAGCCCCACCCTAGCTGTCAGGATAAAAGGCAGGGGGCAGAGATGAATAGATGTGGCAGACAACTATTCATCTCCTGGCTCGCCAGATTTGTTAGCCTGCATTGAGAGAGATTTTTTTTTTTTTTGCCAGGGCTTCTGGGACTCCTANATTTTTTTTTTTTTTTGCCAGGGCTTCTGGGACTCCTAATAAAGGAACCTTTGAGGGTTTCTCATGTTTGGGGAGCTGGGTGAGAACAGAAACTGTGTTATGTCAACAGTAAAGATCTCTCATACCTCCCTTTGATAAATTTGTTAATTTATCAAGGTGGACTTTTCAGAACAATTTTGCAAGGGACCCATCCTTCTTATCCTTCCCGACCAGGTAATGTATGCAAGAGGAAATGTCTGTATTTTCTTCTTAGCATAGATGTTACAGCCCACCAGAGCTTCACAGTGACTTAGAATCAGGGAAGAGATAAAATAAGATAATCCAAATCTGATTGTGCCTCAGACTCTGCCTTCATCTGAACCTGAAGGATGCTCATACTTCAAAAGATTTAATGGAACCACATTCGCCTGATCCAGACTGATGTGAGCTAAATCCAATTACTTTGGGGACAGTTTATAGATGTGGGAATTTTTTAAATCATGACTTCGAGTAGGATGAAATCAACAGGGTTTTGAGGTCATTGATCATTTGTATAAAGGTAAAGGTTTCCCAGTCTGGACATGTCCGAGTCTAGGGTGTGGTGCTCATCTCTATTTCATGGCCAAGGGAGCCAGCATTATCCAAATACATTTTCCATGGTCATATAATTGACATGACTAGATGCTGAAGCTCATCCCATTATGCAGAGCTCAAGTCTTGAACCTGAGTATATTCCAGGTAAGCCATTGCATTCATCATTTATTTTCTTTCTTTTTTTTTAATTTTATTTGGATTTTCACAAAAAACAAAATACAAATAAAACATCTTTTTTTGAAAATAGCATGGTCCCTGGTTATCACTTCTTCATACAGACACAAAACTCAATTTCATGCTCATTTTTATAAAATATTCTACTCCATATCTTATTACCATTTTATATTTTTTACAATGTTTTTCCCCTTTTAATTTTCTCAATTTTGTTTTGATTATCTCATCTCATCTCAATTCAAATCATTATATTTATACTTTTGTCTGTCCTGTTACAATTTGATATTATCTTTTCTTATTAAACAATTTTTTCCCAGTAATTACCAATTAGAGTATGACACCTTTATATCCTTTAATTTTGTCCATTCAAACTCTTATTTAAGCTTCAATGTATAGCTTTGAGATTATAGCATTCAATATAATACATAACTTCAATTGGATTCTGCTTGGTACATTCTTAAAATAGACACTATATTCTTAAAAAGAAATATATATATATTACATATGTAAATAAACACACATTCCATTCCAATTCAATTATATCATTAATATGCATTAAAATTTTAACATCTTTAACATTTCTTTTCAATTGAATATCATACTTCTTTGGGAACACTATAAATTTCCATGATTAATTCTTTTTTTCCTATATTTCTAACTTATATTTTTTTAAATCATTACTAATAATTAAAAATGTTCCCTTTTAATTTTCTTAATCATTTTAGTTCATTTATTATTAACAAACATCCCACTACATAGGGGTCTCCAACCTTGGCAAAGCTGGCTGAGGAACTCTGGGAGTTGAAGTCCACTAGTCTTAAAGTTGCTAAGGTTGGAGATCCCTGCACTACATTACAATAAATATTTTATCCATCATCGTATTTTCTAAAATTATTTCTATTGTAGTATAACAATGCTATCTTATTACCATTACAGAATCCCTTTTACAATTAAATTTTCACCCATTATCTCTAAACAAGCTTATGGTTACAATCCTTACATCTTTTCCTTGTATCTCCACTTCTTGTTTCTGCCTTTTACAACTTTTTTTCCTTGCTTTCTTCCCCCTCTTCTTCTCCCTTCCCTTTTTGCCCCCTCATCTCTCTACTTCTAACTCTCTCATCTGTAATCCCCTCTTCTGTTGCTTTCTAATATTATACTTATCTTTCAAATTGTCCTTCTTTTTGGCTGTTTTTCTTGTCTTAAACCTTTCACTCTCTTTCTTCCCACTTTTCTTCCCCCCCACTTAAAATTATTTGATCATTAAAGATGGCTTCTTCTTTGCCCCAGTCTTCTTGTTCTGCAATGATTCTTGTTGCTTCTCATAGTTCCAGATCTCCATTTCTAAAAATTGAAACATGAACCCAAAGAACTTTCTCCTTCTTGTGCATCTTCTTTCCACTTTTTAAGTTCCGTTTTCAATTCTTCAAAAAGTGATACCATTTTAAAAACTTTAAAACAACCACCCAGTTAATTTTAGTCAGTCTAGTTGCAAAAACCAAAAATCACCAAATAATCCAATATCCAAGGCTGTTACTACTTGTTTCTTTTTTCCACTTTATCTTCCTGGGGTTCTATTATTTTGTCACCAAGTTTCCATTAAAATGTATCTTTTGAAGAATCTTATCAAAAGTTCACTTTTAATTACAGTTTCATTCTTTAATTCCAGGCAGACTCCTCCATTTTTCCAGTTCCTGCCCTTGTATCCTTTTTTTCTCCTTTCCAGCTTTTAAAAATTTTTAAATGTCCGAAATCTTTATTATCCCTTTGACTTTTATTTCCAGCTTAGATGCCTATTAATGTTAAGTGGATTTTTTTTTTCCAAATTTCTTGCTTAAGTCTCTTAGCTGTTAGTATAAGGAAGGGAAGAAAAAACCTAATCCTTCCCCTTCTCTCTCTCCTTCATAGCTTCAAGATTTACTTTGGGAACAATGTTGTTAAGTTTAAATTCCAGGGTACGTTATTTGTTGCTTTTGCTGTTTGACCCGGTCAACCAAAACTTTTTCTTCTTATCTTCTTCCTGCACATTCTTTCCTGGTCAAGTTCTTCTTTGTGGTGGCCATTTCTGACCACCACTGTAACCGCCTTTGGGAAAGGGAGTAATGGCCAGCTGGGGAGGAGAGATGCTGCTCTCCTCAACCCTGCAGGCAGTCTTCCCCCCTGTTCATCACCTCTATGGGGTGGCTTAGCCCCAAAACCAGCCGGCTCGGGGCGCTCCAGCGGCGAGCACGGATCGAAGCCTTGGAGAGACGAGGTTTCAGTCTGTCACCTAAGAAGCTCAAAACCGGAAGCCCGTACTCATCATTTCTGTACCAGTCATTTCTTCCTTCCTTCCTTCCTTCCCTCCTGCTTCCTTCCTTTCTGCTTCCTTCCTTCTTTCCTTCCCATCCTTTCCTCCCTCTGTCACTTCCTTCTCCTCCTTTCTTCCCTTCCTTCCATTTATTTTCTGCCCACCTCATCAGAAGGTGACTCTTGCTATGCAACAATAATGGCTGTGAAATGCATCTGTTACATTTGCTGGCATTTTGGAGAGCCCCTTCAGCATGCATAATGATTAAGAGTGCTGGGAATCATGAGAAAACATAAAGTATGAACTGGAAAATATAAGAAAAGATTCACCTCCTTGTATCCTTTTGCCTGTTCTTCATCCAATTTCAATACTGTTCTCAGTTTCAAATTCATTGAAAACTCTTTATCCAGTTATGAACTAGCAATGTAACAGGATTCCAGGCAGCATCCCTTTGGGACTGAATTTACTTGAAGACGACTGAACATTCTGAAAAGTGCTTGTACTTCTGTTTAGAAATAAACAGAGGGACGGGAGAATTGAATTTATTTTTGTTTAATAAATGAGGTGGCAGAGGGAGCTCTTCCACCTTGCTTTAAATTTTAACAAGCCAAGAATGTTTATCAGCAGTGTGGTAGTGTTGTAAAAATCTACCTTCTTTCTCTGGTACTTCCTGAAGTGATGTGGTAACATTGAACAATGTAGCTTTTCTGGAAAGCTCTGTAGACCAAGGAAAAAGGAGTCACTGTTGTAATTAATAAGTGGTTTTTCAAAGCATGAAGTATGAATTTGGAAATCTTCATTTGTTAAAATTAAAACTTTGTGCATTACAAATGTGAGAAAAGAAGGAGGGAAAGAGGGAAGACAGGCATAATGATGGGAAGGAGGGAAGAAGATGGGGAATGAGGAAGGGAGGGAGGAAGGAAGATCTATCATCTGTCTATCTATCTATCATCTATCTATCCATCCATCCATCCATCCATCCATCCATCCATCCATCCATCCATCTATCTATCTATCTATCTATCTATCTATCTATGTATCTATCTATCTACTGCAGATAAAACTAATTTTTTTAAAGAATTTTGTTGTCCCATCTATTTCTTGTGATCTAGGCTAGAATTATTTCAGTATCCCTAATGTTATGAACACCTGCACTATTAGCAGTTGCCATTTTTCTCCCATAAGTAAATATATCTTAAGCATCTTGAATATCCAGGATTTTCCTTTGACACATATAATCTGTTTCTGTGGAGGAATATTCTTTATTGATTCAGTGATACTGGAATTGAGCCATTATTTGGCTTTAAAAATTGTTCAGGCCTGCTTCACACTGATGTATTCCATTATTTTTTGAGCTTGATATAACATTAACATTACAAAGGGTATCTGGAACAGTAATTCAGCACTGAATTGTGAAAATAGCACATCTAGTTTTGTTGAGCAGTATGGAAATAATAATAACAACAACAACAATAGCAAGAACTTTGTGGGATCATAAAATAGAAAAAGTCATAGAAAATGAGAAAGTTAAATTGCTCTGGGACCTCAGAATCAGACAGGCACCTGCCACAAAACACCCCAGACTTAACAGTTGTCAATAATAAAGACAAAAACAGTCTGGATAGTGGATGCAGCAGTGCCTGGAGACAACAGAACAGAAGAGAAAGAACTGGAGAAGATAACAAAATACAAATATCTACAAATAGATATAGAACGATTATGGCAAAGGCAAGCAAGGGTAGTACCAATAGTAATAGGCACCTTGAGTGCAGTCCCAAAACATCTGGAGCACCATTGAATACTGTAGGTATTGACAAATTTGTGATCAGTCAATTGCAGAAGGCAGCTTTACTTGGAACAGCTTCCATCCTGTGGCGATATCTGTAACACCATCAAACATCCAGATTTGCCTATTCCAGATCCTTGATAAGGACTTGATAGGTAGACAAAAATGCCAAACCCAGTCTGAACATCTGGCTGATTATGATGATTATGATGATGATGATGACGNTAGTAGTAGTAGTTAGTAGTAGATCTTAAGAAGATACTTGGTTGCTACCCAGGACACTGGCAGCAATCTGTATCAACCATTAGCACCAGTCAATGGTATTTGTGATGCATTTTTGAATGTTCAGTTGACTGAGTTTCATGTTTAATGAATAAAGCACATAATTAAAAAAATCACCATGTTGAGTGAACCCAGGCAGAATATTTCTAAAATTTCAATACACTCCAGAAATAAGCAGAATCTTTGTAGACTGGAATCAACTGTGGATCTATGTATTTTTTTTAATATATCAGATCTTCAAGACTGAGAAACAAGTTGGCTATAAGTAAAGATACTTGGTATTGATTTTAACATTGTGCTACACAAACAGGAAAAGCACACAAACCACACAACTGTAAATAAATATATAGATGTCAAAAGTAAATCAACATTTCAGATGTGTTCTATCTTGCTCTGTTTAATGATTGGATGAAATAGGGCAGACAGTTATTTTATTTTATCTTGTCTTATTTTTATAACTGACCATCTTACCACAAACAGCTCCTCATAATAAGCTAATAAAAGACGAATCTGTCTCTGTTACTGGACAAACCAGAGAAGCTATTGGCTAAGTAGTTGTCTTTTGAAAAAGGAACAGGAACAATAGCTATGGTTTCCCTGTGAATATCTTGGTTTTCAGTTAATATTTCAACAAATTCTTGAACCAATAAACAAAGATTTCCATTCTCTGCTACCCTGGATGAAAAGTTATGTTTCAGTCTTGTTCCTAACAATGTTCCTGTATGTTAATTAATGCCAAGTTATTGTTGAAATCCCTTTGACATTTTTACTCACTGAAAACAAGCTTGGAGTAAAGAATATTATCATATAATATATGACCAAAAAACAAATCACACTCTGTAATAACCCAGCTATTATATTAAAATGCTGTCATGCTCTTATGAATGGTTTATATTTATATATTTAGTATATTTTGTGACAAAATATAATAAGTCATATAAATCAATATTTTTTGGTATGGGATGTATTAGCATTAAGCATGAAGACATGTAGTGTTTTTCAGCAAGGCAACGGCAGCAGGAAATGCTACAGAATTCTAATGAAATTTAATGGTTGATACAGAGAACAGCAGCTGACACTCTCAACTTCCTTTTGAAGTTGTCACATTTATTTTCTCTCTCTCTTTATTTCTTTTTCTTTGTATCTAGTGGCATTGTGAGATGAAAGACTAATTAATCTGCTGAAGAAATAGGGAGAGAGAAAGAATTGAAGTGCTTGAAATGACTATTATAATTATTTCAGAGATATTTTTTTCTTGTGACTTCAATATTAAAACAAACTCTATGATAGTTTCCTGGCTTTTTATATATATATATAAATATATATATATATATAAATATATATATATTTTTAAGCTCTCGCGGGTACTTACATTTGTGCCGTTTAGCCTTTCCTTCGGTATTATTCCCATGTTCATTGTAGTTCTGTTAAATTGTAGCAACGTTTTCAGCAGCAATCGCATCTGCCATCCTCAGCTGTCTGTATTGAGTGTTCCAGTTTCAAAATCTGTGAGGCTGGTCCATTGCTGATTGGCGAAGAGCTGGGTCATGGGGGCGGGTGTTCATTGGACTTGGAGTTTGATGTGATTGGTGTTCTGGTTTCTTTCTGTCTGTTTAGTGGCTTTGATTGGCTGGCAACACGTCTGTTCTTAGTGTTGGAGCTTCAATGCATGCTTGGCTCCGTGTGAAAGGCGGCTGCTACTTTCATAGCAAGCTGGGTTTCACTCTGGGTGCCTGGTGGGGTGTGTTGAAGTGGAGAGATAGGAGGGAGTCTGGTTGTGCCCGTGTTTGTCTGCTTGGTGGGTGTGGGAATCTTGTCTATTTGAGAGGCGGGCTGTTCAAATGCAGTTGACAGCTGCTGAATCAATCTCTTCTATTCAGCTGTCAGGTCTTCTTTTTCAATAGTGCATGGCTTCTCTGATGATTCGGTGTGCGCTTGGTTTTTCTTATATGGCTTAGGGTTATGAAACACAAAAAGTGCAGTAAAAAAAAAAGCTGGAACAGCAGCGTCGCTCACTGAGTCCAACAACATGAAAACCACAGGTCACAACATCAGACTTCAATGGCACTAAACCTAAACAGCACAAAATATATATAGTATATAATAATATTAATATATATATATTTATATATTTTGTTGTTTTGGTGTGTGTGTGTGTGTGTGTGTGGTTGCGTGTTGTGTGTGTGTGTTGTGCTGTTGTGGTTTAAGCTCCTCGCGGGTACTTATAATTTGTGCTGTTTTAGACTTCCTTCGGTGATTATCCCACGTCATGTTCGAATGGTATGATTAGTTCTTGTTAAGTTGTAGCAACGTTTCAGCAGAATCTCATCTTGCCATCATCTAGGCTTCCTGTGTGGATGTGTGTTCCACAGTTCCTCTCGTTCTCAAATTTTTTTTTTTTTTTGATACATTGCAATTTTCGAAATTTGAAACAGAGGAATGTGATAGACACACATCCTACACTGATATCCTGATGATGGCAGATGAGATTCTGCGAAACGTTGTGGACAACCGTTTAAACAGAACTACAATGCGCTGGGATAGTACCGGAAGGGAAGCTTAAACAGCACGACACACACACACACACACAACCACATATAATATTATACTCCTTATCAAGTTCTTTCCTTCTTTCTTTCCTTCCTTCTTCTTCCTTCCTTCTTCTTCCCTTCCTCCTTTCCTTTCCTCTCTCCTTCTCCTCTTCTCTTCTATCTCCCTTATTTTTATTTCATTTTTTCTTCTTGCCTTCTACCTTCCTCTTTCCCTTCCTCTCCAAGCCTTCTTTTTTCTTTCATGCTCCTTCCTTCCTTCTTTCCTCCCTCCCTCCCTCCCTCCCTTTCTCCTTTCTCCAAACATTAACACACTTTTTTTCCCTTGAATATCCACAAATTAACATTAATGCTCATTTAAACTTCCTTTCTGCTCCAGCTATATAAGCCTCTCTTGAACTAGTTTGATAAAGATTCTTCAATCTTGATAAATATTCGTTAATTCTTAAAATCAAATGTTGGTTTATAGATTTAGATCCTCTGTAAAACCACTTATTTCCCTTTCTATCTGGATAAGGCTCTCCAAAGTTAAACTGGGGCATATCATACCAAGAAAAACTGTCGCAGCTTTATAAAACAGGGTAAATTTCCTCCAATCTAAAGAGTTGCTTTTGTGTCTGGACTTGTGTTGACATATGTCAAATGCTTGGTCTTTACCAATTTTCAGTATAGAAGGATTTCGAAGGATGGACACCCACTGGGGCCATAGCAAAGATCAAAGGAACCTCACTAGCTCTTTTGAACATCTTATTTTTTAGAATGTTTTATTTATATAACATGTAAAAATTAAATTTCAATCATTGTCTGGGTACAATTATTTTTAGGCACTCATAATCAAGATGTTTACAATATTATTCATCACAATAATATTGACACTATAATAACAATAATATTTAACTTATCTACTTTAACAAATTCCCTTTATAACATTTATTCTTTTTATCTCCATATTTTTAACTTCTGTTTTTATTATCTAACCATTGGTTAAAATAGGTCCCATATCAAGAAATATTCAGTTTCTTCTTTTTCCTTACTTGTAAGCATTAATTTCTGCACATTCTAATATTTTCTTTATTACACTCTCATCTGTCAGGATCACATCACTTTTCCACTGTTGACTTTTGCACATCTTCAATAATGCAATGTTTATTACATAAAAATCTAAAAATGAAATATACTCATGCATCACCATGGAATCTCCAGAACTGTAAAGCCTACAAACTTGAAATTTGGCATGTATGTTCCTCTTGGCTTCTAGATGCTCCCTAAGAAAGGATTTTTTTTTTTAAATGAATATCAGAGCATTAGTATTTTGTATATTATTATTAACATGTTCTGATGCTAAGGAGTTCTACTTCCACTCCCCACCTGAAAATAAATCTGTTCCAAATGAAAAACACAAGCAGAGGACAGGAGTTTCAGTTTCACAGCAACAAGCAGCTTTAGTACAGAACAGTTAAGCTAAGCAATTCCCAGGCTCCTTGCTGTCTCCTTCTTGCTCACAGAGCAAATACTGTTTTTATGATGATCCAGAGTGGGATACAAAAACAACACAGCACAGAAACAGGTGAACTTCCTTTAATTCCTTCAGTTTGGCTTCAAAGCTCCAATTATCCTTGACTGGAGACAAAAAACTCCCCACAAACAGTCGCAAAAAGGAGGAAATGCTGTTTAAACTAAAAATACATATAAATTATGAATAGAAAAGCAACACAAACTACACAGAAGCAATTAAGGGAAACAGGCAAGATAAGGGTTTTAACATGTCCACAGATATCGGAATATACGCTGGGAAGAACACCAAACTTCGGTAAGAATGGACAGACTAGAAATATTTTCACAGTTTGTTTCCAGCACTGGCTGATATGCAGTGCATCCTTTTAACCAGTTCCCACAGTGGCAGCCCATGAAGGGGATCAAGGCCCTTTCCTCCCCCATAGACCACACCATTCATGTTTCTCCATTATCCTCTTCTCCCTGCATGCCCTAGGATGGAGAGGGGATAGGCCTGGGTCCTCCTCTGACTGCCCAGCTGGCCTGTGACCTTCCCCAGCTTCCTCCACAACCTCTGGAGCCACACTTCCATTCGCTGTCGGCTGTTACTCCTCTCCCTTGGAGTCAGTCTCCAACAGGGGTATGGCAGTTTCTATTTCCAAACAGCCCTCAACTCTCTCACACACTGACAGGACGCTAGTCAGATGCATATCGATGGATGCTGGTAGACAGAGGCACATTTCCCCCCCTTATTTCCACCCCAAAAATCTAAGCCCTAAAGCATCCAGTAAACAATATTCTACAGAAAAATGATTCATACCTCATAAAAAGATGACTATTCAATTGAAATGGGTTTCAGAAGGAAATATTTATATATAAAGCGATGACTAATCTAATTCAACTTAGTAAGGAAAGGGTCAGCCAACTTCCTTTGAAAGTACATTCCATTAAAAAAAAAATGACAGTTTAAACAATGAGGTAACCAAACATCTATGGATTTCAGATCAAGTGAGGCTTTACAGGTTGGTTGAAAGTTGATTGGCAGAGCTTGAATGCTTCTGGAACACTGCTTTCTATTCATGCATGAATCAGAGCAGATGGAAAAGTCTCTCATTTTTTTCTTTTTTAAAAAAGTGGCATTAGGTAAACAAAATTTCTTAGCTACACCCTTAAATTATCAAAATTAGAAAATTAATCAGTAAACTAAAAAGCACAAATGATTTTTACAAAATGTGTGGTTTTGTTTATATTGCTCAGTTGTTACAGCTCATAATTTAAATGAATAACAGAGTTGGAATAGACTTTAGAGGTCTTCTAGTCCAACCCCCTGCTGAAGCAGGAGACCTTACACCGTTTCAGACAAGTGGCTGTCCAGTCTCTTCTTAAAAGCCTCCAGTGATGGAGCACCCAACAACTTCTGAAGGCAAGCTGTTCCACTGGTTGATTGTCTTCACTGTTAGGAAGTTTTTTCCTAAATTCCAGGTTGCTTCACACCTCAAATAGTTTTCATCCATTGTTTCTTATCTTGCCTTCTGGTTGTTTTGGAAAATAAGTTTACTCCCCCATCTTCATCATTGGTGGGATTCATTTTTTTTTTTTTACTACTGGTTCTGTGAGGCTGGCTTGGTAGGCATGGTATGGCTTGGTGGGCATGGCTTGGTGAGTGTGGTGGGGAAGGGTACTGTAATACCCTCCCCACCCCACTAACCTGCTTTCCAGCTCCATTCTCCTGTGCAAGGCAACAAAAGAAGACCCAGCCAATCAGCTGGGACTCTGGTGGCAGCAAATAGATGGGGTTGGTGGGGCCAGTCAGAGGTTGCATTTACCGGTTCTCCGAAGTGCTCAAAATTTCTGCTACTGGTTCTCCAGAACTGGTCAAGACCTGCTGAATACCACCTCTAGTTTTCGTAGTAGTAACTCAAATATTGGAACACTACTCTCATGACACATATGATATCTATCATGGACATAAAAGAAGCATTTTTGTGGCTCATATATTACTAATCAGGCATGTGCACACTCTTTCTCTCACATTAACAACCTAGACATAAATATACTCTAGAGAGGAAGAATGTTCATTTGAATTTTTTTGACCAAGCATCTTCCAACATTTTTTTTTTAAATGATGCATTTGTTCCATATTGAAATATCAACTTTAGAATGTTTGTTTTGGATTCTGTTTCAAAAGCAAATTTCCAAGCAGCTAAAATGTGATGGAGAGAGAGAGGGAAAAAAGGAGTAGACAAAACAGATACTTTAAGAAACTTGATTTTGTACTTCTGAAATATTAGAAGAAAAAGAAAACCCTTAGTAAAAGAAAAAGAGAAAAAGAGAAGGAATACAGCTACAAATCATCTTAAAGAAGGACAACATCCAATAATTCTTTTTTATTGCAATTCAGAGAAAGATAATGAAAATACATCCATTTTTGGGCTACTCGACAACCTTGTGAAACTAGTGTAAATAAAAGAGAATTGTCACTGTTGCAATAAATCCAGTGTCACCAATATAACAATGATAATTAAGCCCATAGTGAGTTATGATCCATTCTTGCCTTAGGCTTCATAAGCCAACAAGGGAAGTCTGTAAAATCTACTTCAAACAAATCTCCCAGGCTTGTAAGATTAACTAGATTTGCTTAGAAAACAAACCAATTAAACAAACCCTAAAGCTTGAAAGACTTCCATTTGTTTTTCCTTTATTTATTTATTTATTTATTTTTTTGGAAAAGTGACAGTTGTAATAAGGGAAATCTCATCTCCTTCTGTCTCGTGCATTCCTATAACAAGCCATGATTGACCTTCTCTAGATAATCACAATTTTCCACAAGTTAGAGAAAAGGCTGCTTCAAACTTGTTGGATATTTTTCCACCTGTGTCAAATGAGAGAAACTGGAGAGCAGATGTGGTCAGGCAGTGAAATGTCAGTTTGGATCAATCCCAAGTTTGCAAGAAAGATGCTACCATCTCTGGCTTGGGTATAATTTTAGTATCAGGGAAGGCCCGGTTTATGCTGAGAGCTATGAATTTAGCAGAGACAGCAGGAGGAAATATGGAGCACCTTGAAAACCTGCATCTGTGCTCACGGGGAGACAAAACGATCCTTACTTTTAGATGAAAGAACAACAACTCAAGGGCACAATTCATCAGGAACTGATTCAAGAAGATCCCTTTGCAGCGAATAGGAACGATCAGTTCATTTTAGCACATCTTCCAATAAGTGAACTTCAAGATGGACTGAGTACAAGGGAACAATAGAAAATTAGTAATTGAACAATCCATCTTTAAAAAAAAAAAAAAGCCTTTGTGCATTTCTTGGAAGCCAAGAGGAACAGAGTGACCATTCATTCTGACAATGAAACAGAAACATTTACAGAATATAAAACAACAGGGTTGGAAGGGACCTTGTTGGTCATTTAGTCCAACCTCCCACCCAAGCAGACCCTACACCATTTCTGACAAATGGCAGTCCAGTTTCTTCTTGAAAGCCTCCAGTGATGAAGCTCCCATAACTCCTGAAGGCAACTTCTGTTCCATTGGTTGATTGTTTTCACTGTCCGAAAGTTTCTCCTTATTTCCAGGTTGATTGTCTCCTTGTTCAGTTTCCATCCATTATTCCTTCTCTGCCCTTTGGATACTTTGGAAAATAGCTTGACCCCCATTGTCTCTGTAGCAGCCCCTCAAATATTGGAAGATGCTATCATGTCTCCTCCTTCTCTTCACTAGACTAGCCATTCCCAGTTCCTGCAATCATTCATCATATGTTTTAGCCTCCAGTCCCCTCATCATCTTGGTTGCTCTTCTCTACTCTCTTTCTAGAGTCTCAACATCAGCATTAGAAAGAATATGGGTAAATATTGACCGGAAACATCAAGCAGCATGCACCACTTGCAAAATGGATTCTGTTCTGACCCAAACCTTGTTCCAATGAAACAAACACGAAACAGAGGTAACAGCAAAATCTTTTAATGATTCTTTATGAATTCCATTCCTTCACGGTTAAAAAGCTGTTTCAAACTAATTGTCTCTGATAAGAACGAGCCTTGCCAAGGTGGTTCAAGGCTGCCAAGAACACTAGATAAAGCTACTAAGAAATATTTCAACCACAAAGAGTCTCCAAACCCCAACCAAGATATCCCAAATGTCCACAAGGCTTGACTGCAAAAACTCCTTTGCTTCCTACAAAGAACCCTAGTTTCTCAGCTGGCTTTTATCTCTTAAGGGAGGGGCCATTACCTTGCAGCCTTACTCCCAAGTCACCTGTGCTGCTGCAGCTGCTCTTTCCTTCAAGCAGCGCTGCACACATGCGCACTTGGCACAGGCTCCTCGGGGGCCTCCATCACTGCTGCCAGCCTCCATCATTTCCAAAGGCAACACTCCACTCCCTGATGGTCCTGGCCCCATCCCTGCATCCCACGCAGGCCCCACATCTGAGTCCTGCTCTCCAAGACCTCAGCCTTCTGCACCTGCAGCTGGTGAACCACAACAGATTGTCTTCAGATTGCTCATGAGAAGGACTGATGGAAAAAGCCAAGACCCTGTCTTGAATCATTGAGCAAATCGTATAAAATATCCCACTGCAAATTGGCTCTTTAACCAGCCGCTTTCAAAGTACTCCATTCGCCTACTGATGATCTCAGTGTTTCTTGAGTTCAGGTACAGCAAAAAAAAAACCCAACCCTCAGACAATAAGTTTTTGAAGCACAGGGTAAGCTTCTAATGGTCCAGCCAACAAAAGATGACAAGAGCTTTCACGGAGGCACAGAATTCAAAAGCGAGGTGGCTTTTATGCAGGCGCTGCTTCTTTAACCTGATGAAATAAAATTCAAGAGGTACCTAATCCCATTAATTTTCATGCTGCAGCACACTGATAGGTAATGCACACAAACCAAAGTCGGAAAAGGCAAGCTTTTGAACACTAGGATGTCTAAATAACTATTTTAAAAAGAAGTCCAGACAAAGTGCAGCACGAGACAACTTAAGCAGTGTCCAGGTGTATTTCTTTCTGTAGGAGATTACAAGCATCTACATGAAACACAAAAAAACGGGGTTTGTTGGGCTTTTCAAGCATCACAGCTTCTCCTCCCATTGCATTATTTACTATCCCTTCCTCCCCTGAGCTTCAGAAATAATTCTTTGCAATTCTTAGCAATAAGGAAAGCAGTATTTATTCAGGAAACAAGTAAGAGATGCAGTATTTACTTAAGAAGCAGGAATGTTGCAAATAAGGAAAGAGATCTGAAATGTAGAATGATCCTTGGCTGTAGAATTTGCAAGTCTACTTATAATTCATTATTTGCAAGAAGATGAATCATATGTGGGCTGCAGTAGAAGGCACTGGAGAATCCCAGTCATTCAATAAGTTCAATTATAAGTGCTGAAAGGCACTTATTGAAATGGAAATAACTGTGTGTCACACAATCCATATTTCATCACGATGTAAACCTGATCCATATTCATATACTGCTGCTACCCAGATAGCAGGAAAACATCCAAGTTTTGACTCAATTTATCATCTACTCTTGGTTAGGAACATGGATACTGCTGGGAATGAGAACATCTCACATCTCCATTCAACTTTTTTTTTTAAAGCATTTAATTTTTTTATAAAAAAATCAATTAATTTATCCATCCATCCATTGATTCATCCATCCAACCAACCAACCATTCATTTATCTATCAATTTATCCATCCATCCATCTTATTATCCATCTATCTTTTTATTGTTATCTGACATGGGTTTTAGGCTGAAAAACATTAGATTATCTTACTCAGAAAATGTCACAAGAATTCTGGTAGCAAATTTTGTTGCAGATGTTATTAAAAAAAAACAATGCATTTGTTCAGAAAGATGACAACCATCTCCTAAGGTTTTGCTACTATAGACTAACACAGCTTTATTCCTACATTATCTTACTACTCTGTAGGCACCGTACTTAATGGAGGAGATGTCAGGAAGTGAGACTTTTTGGATATTAGGCTATTGTATGAGAATAATTCAGGGGGGTAAGGTAAGTCTCTGGCTGATTGGCAATTTATATGCAAATGAAATATTTGCATACATATTTGTATGAGTCCATAGATGGGGTCTATATATACAGTAGACTTTATCTTGCCTTGAACAACATAAAGGCAGGCTGTAAATCAAATAATAAATGAAAAGAAGGAAAGAAATTTGACATAATACATAATAAAAAGATGTATGCAAGCCATGGCAAACAAGGAATATAACTTCATAATATTTCCTAGACTGAAGATGCTGTTTAGTAAGGGAATGAGCAGGGTCTACATTGTAAATACCCAGTTCTGAGGATGCTAATAGCACAGGTTGCCAACTCCAAACTACACAGATTTTCTTATACAATTTTCCAGGTGTATATAGCATTTTGTTTTCTCCTTTACATTATTTATAGTAAAGGATAGTTGAGAGTTAAGGGTTTATAGGGACTGGTTCAAACACTTAAAACCTGTGTTGTTATTTTAAAAGAGGTTAAAATCACATGAGTTTTAATTAGTATTTTTAATTACTCTAGAAATGTTTGCACTGTGCAGCAAACCACAAAGCACTGACTTAAAATAAAATAAAATAAAATAACCTCTTGCATCAAGTGAATAGAACCTAACGTTTTAATGATTTTTTTAAAAAGTTCTAATCTCATTAAAATGAGCAAGATTTTGGAAGAGGAAAATAGTTTATTTTGGAGGGAACAGTGATATAATAAATAGCAGCTTCAAGTTGTATTCCCCAGCTCAGTTTATAAAAGCTCCTCATATTAAGTTAGGCCATTGGTTCATTTTGTTCTTGGATTCATCTTTTTTAGCTCTAATCTTTCAACGAAAGGTGCCAGACAACAGCAATGGAATATTATGTTTTCCCTGCACATATTTTATCACTGAATGATAGATTTAGATGCACAGATCTTGAACTTAAGGGAAAGTTTTATGCATACAATTACAAGGACAGCCTAGTTCCTTTAGTTACCACAAAATCAAAATAAATAAATAAATGTGACAATATATTTACATCTTATGCATCCACAGAGGTGGTATTCATCAGGTTCTGACCAGTTCTAGAGAATCGGTAGCGGAAATTTTGAGTAGTTCGGAGAATTGGCAAATACCACCTCTGACGAGAGATATTATAGTATCCTTCCCCTGCCATGCCCACCAAACCATGCCCACAGAACCGGTAGTAAAAAAATTTGAATCCCACCACTGATACACACTCTTACTAGTTGGAAAATTGGTCAGATGTCCATGCTTAGGATGGATAAGAAATGTGTTGGGTCCACATTATTTGGTTGATTGTGTTTTATTTAACATATGGCATCTGCAGAGGTCATGCAATCGGTGATATACAACACTGATAAAATACATCAGAAAATAGAAATATAATTTTCAGTAGAGAGTCAGCACGTGTGTGTGTGTGTGAGTGTGTGTAAGAGAGAGAGAGGAGAGAGAGAGAGATGATAGACTCCAATATATGAGATAAAATATTAAATTAAAACCACAATAAAATCACTATAATATGGCTCCATATAGGGTCATATGCATGGGTGCTCACAATTAATTCTAGTTAAGCCTTCTAAGTTCAAATATGGAACTGGAGTCTAATATCTTTTGTCAGTGAGTTAAATGTCTATGGAGATTCTCAATCATCCAGCTAATGGCTGTTCCAAAAGTACTTTTTAAAGAGGCAACTGGATTTTCTATTTTTTTCTTTGAAGATGTTTTGCTTCTCACCCAAGAAGTTTCTTCAGCTCTGACTGGATAGTGGGGAATTGAAGGATTTATACTCCTTGCAGACAGCTGGTCATTTGCATTATGTTAGCAGATTGTTAAGGTCACCTGGAGGTTTATCTGTGTCATCAGGGTCACATGAGTGGTGCAAATTCCCCACCATTCAGTCAGAGCTAAAGAAGCTTCTTGGATGAGAAGTGAAATGACTTCAAAGAAAAACCAGGAAGTCCAGTCTCACCCTTACCTTCAATAGCATCTGTGAGCGCAAGGTTTGCAGAAAACCAGTAAGCAAGGTTAGCCAAGCAGTAACCAGAGCAAGAAGTTCATCAAAGAAGGCAAACGGGACAATCCCCACAAGACAAAGCATAGTAATCTCCCGGCATTGACACACAGATTCCAAACTTGTCCCTGACAAATGCCCCTCCCACTGGCACCTCCTTACATCTCAATCTCCAGGTTTTTGAAGGGGGGCAGGGCACTCTCCTCCCTCCTAGCTGGCTCAGTCTGCATTGTTCTCACCTTCTCTCTACTCCATGGGCTCTCGGATCAGGAGAGGGTGGTCTTTGTTCTTTGCCTGAGTTCTGTCTCTCCTGCTCCTCCCATACCAATCCTGGAAAAGCCCTGCCTGGATTGGATCTGCCCTTCCCCAGTTTTCTCCAAAGCCAACAGAGCCCAGCCCTCAATCTCTATCAGCTCCTGTTCCAGCTCATCTTTTGCCATAGATCCAGGCTCCAATGGGTGTGTGTGTGTGTGTGTGCATGTCAGGATTTCAGTACTTATATTTATTGAGATACAATATGTTCACAAAAACTGGAAACAAATTCAGGCTAGCTTTATTCAAAGTGTACCAGTCAAGCTATTGACCAGAACTCAAACAGCTGATTACATATTGGAGGGCATGAAAACATCTTGTTGGTAGCACACTGCTGTTCTGACCTAAACTTTGTTCCAAGGAAACAAACACAAAACAGAGATAACAGCAAAACCTTTTAATGATTCTTTATGAATTCTGTTCCTTCACGGTTAAAAGGCTGTTTCGAACTAATTGTCCCTGATAAGAATGAGCCTTGCCAAGGTGGTTAAAGGCTGCCAAGAACAATACATAAAGCTACTAAGAAATATTTCAAACACAAAGAGTCTCCAAACACCAATCAAGATACTCTGAATGTCCACAAAGCTTGAGTGCAAAAATTTATTTGCTTCCTGCAAAGAACTCTGGTTTCTCAGCTGGCTTTTATCTTTTAAGGGAGGAGCCATTACCTTGCAGCCTTACTCCCAAGTCACCTGTGCTGCTGCAGCTGCTCTTTCCTTCAAGCAGCCCTGCGTGCATGTGCACTTGGCACAGGCTTCTCAGGGACCTCTTTATCACTGTTGCCAGCCTCCACAATCTCCGAAGGCAGCACTCCACTCCCTGATGGTCCCTGCATCACACACAGGCCCCTCATCTGAGTCTTTGCTCTCTGAGACCTCATTCGTACACACAACAACTGCTTCTTGGTAAAGTTGGATTTATTAGAATTAAACCACCCAGATCCTAATATCTGGATCCTCTTGTGTTCATTTTCTTTCAGTTCCTTGTTCCAGAACCTTTATCCAGGTACCACTTGGCAATCAGGTTTATCCACTGCCTGCATTCTTAAGGCATCAGTGATGTTCCTCTCTGACTTTGAAATCACATAGTGCAATTTTAAGGAACAATCATCTTTTATTTTAGCAGATAATATCACAATCTGTTTTACTAATGAAGTTCAGCTGATTGCACACATTGTTCTCCTGTGCTAAATCAGTTGCGAGTCTCCATTGAGATCTCTCTGATGAGAAGGCAAGGTGTAATTATTTTGAATGGATAAGTTTAATTTATTGTTACCTTTAAGATATTTTATTTTAATTGCTTTAGTGCTGACGATAAATCTTAATGTCATTAAATCCATTTTTATTACAGCTTAATAGAAAGCTGCGATCAACAGTCTTGAGATAATAACATTTAGAAACATAGGAACTAAACAATGAAGAAAGAAGGATTCATTATTGTTATACCAGTTTCCTTTCTAAAGAAATAGAAAAGTGTAAAAAAATCAGTGTAAGCCAACTCATTGTTTCCATCACAATTCCCACCCACTGAGCTGAATAGGATTTTGTTTATGCATCACTGTGCAGCAAATGTTTGATAAAGTAAATATTATCCTTTTTATACAGATTACTTAAGCATAACTATAAACACAATTCTTCATGTTAAAATAATCTGGAAAAATCAGTACTTACCTGCCCTCTGTCTACATACTATAAGATACAGAACATTAAACACAGGAGCCTTACTGATAGCTTTTGCCTTCCTCAACTTTATTTTAGAATTTAGAATAGAATAGAGCTGGAAGGGACCTTGGAAGTCTTCTAGTCCAGTCCCTTGTTCAGGCAGGAGAATTTTAGCAGTGTTGATAGATGGTGCAAACCTCTATAAAGCACAGTGAATTACCTAATGCCTAAACAAGTTTTCAATCAATCTTCTAGAATTCTAGAATGTAACTTCCAGAATTTACATTCTATACAACCATTCATTGCTGTGAACTAAAATGTATTTATTTATTTGTTTTGATTTGTTAATCGCTTACAAGATAATAGGTATATGTACAAACATGAGTAAGAATACAGGAAATAGGTACAATTAAATGGGGACAATAGGATAGGGATGAGAGGCATGGTGGTGCACTTATGCACGCCCCTTATAAACCTGTGAGGAATGGGGTAAGGTCAATAGTGGTTAGTTTGAGGTTAAAGGAGTGGGGGTCAGAGGATGTAACAATAGAGTCAGTTAGGCATTCCAGGCATTGACCAATCTGTTGTTGAAGTCGTACTTTCTGCAATTGAGTATGAAGCGGTTTACATTGAGTTTGTATCTGTTGTGTGCTCTTGTATTGTTCCGGTTGAAGCTGAAGTATTCATTGACTGGTAGGACATTGTAGCAGATAATTTTGTGTATTACACTTAAGTCCAACCATAGGAGGTGCGGCATAGTTCAAGATTGTCCAAGACCAAAATTTCAAGTCTGGTGATATAGGGTATTCTGTTGCGAGCAGAGGAGTGTAGTACTCTTCTTGTGAAATCCTTCTGGACTTACTCAATTGTATTAATGTCCAATATACAGTGCGGATTCCAGACAGATGAGCTGTATTCAAGTATTGGTCTTGCAAAGGTTTTGTATGCCCTAGTTAGCAATTCGATATTTCCATAGGAGAAGCTTCATAAGATTAGATTTACAACTCTTAATGCCTTTTTGGCAATGCTGTTACAGTGAGCTCTGGTGCTTTGGTCATTTGATACAAGAACTTCAAGGTCCTTGACAGAGTGAGGGTCCTCAACGAGGTCATATCCACCTAGTTTGTATTTGGTGTACTGTTTTTTTTAACCAATGTGTAGGACAGAGCATTTGTTGTTTGAGATTTGGAGTTGCCAATTGTTTGACCATTCAGACACATATTCCAAGTGACTTTGAAAAACAGTAGCATTGTTGGTGGTGTTGAATAGTTTTCCGTCATCTGCAAAGAGGACGCAGTTGCTTATAAGGTGATCACAAAGGTTATTTATATAGAGTATTGTTCACCATAATGCAAATACAGTCAAATAGGACTTTTAACTCTTCTTAACTCAAAATCAAACCAATCTTATAGTCTACATATGTTATGTTTCTCTTAACTTGGTTATTAATGTTGATTACAAGTTTATATACTCAACTTTCTCCTCTCCAACTATCACATCAATGGATTCTAGACCTTTAGCCATCTCATTCTATATTATAAGCACTATGTGCTTAGAGCTTGAAGCCTTGTTAGAGATCCCAACATCCACTTCACATTTGTGTGTTTCTGTTGCTCCCCTCTGGAAGGAGACTTCAAAGAATTTCCAGCAGGATTACTAGATTCTGTAACAGCTTTGTTCCCTAGGCCTAGAGTCTGGTAAACTTGCAAGATTTGTTTTTCTTGCCATGGACATGTATACATCCAAACTAGACTGTGTTGTTTCTCTGTCTCATGTAATATATGTGGGTATATGCATAATTTTGGATTCATTTATTTATTTAGTCATATTCATGTAGTGCAAGGGTGTCAAATTCGACTTCATTGGCTGCTGCATCAGATAATTAGAGTTGGAAGGGACCTTGTATGTCATCTAGTCCAATTGCCCCACCCAACAGGAGACCCTACACCATTTCTGACAAATGGCAGTCCAATCTTTTCTGGAAGGTCTCAAGTGATGGCACTCCCACAACTTGCAAGGGCAAGCTGTTCCATTGCTTGATTGTTCTTACTGTCAGAAAGTATCTCCTTATTTCCAGGTTAAAACTCTCCTTGTTCAGTTTCCATTCATTATTCCTTGTCTGGCCTACAGGCGCTTTAGAAAATATCTTGACCTCTTCCTCTCTGTGGCAGCCCCTCAAATATTGGAAGACTGCTATCATGTCTCCCCTGGTCCTTCTGTTTACTAGACTCGTCAAGCCCAGTTCCTGTAACCGTTCTTCATATATTTTAGTCTCCAGTCCCTGAATCATCCCAGTTGCTTTCACTGTAGTTTTTCTAGAGTCTCAACATCTTTTTTGTAATGTGGTGAATAGAACTGGATGCAGTATTCTAGGTGTGGTCTTACTAAGGCTTTATAGAGTGGTATTAGTACCTCCCATGATCTTGATTGTATCAGGATTGTATTTGACCCTGGGAGAGTCAGGGGACTTGGCCAGGATGGTCATGGCCAACTTGATGTTATTCATGTCGGGGGCACCTGTGGTAGTCCAAGCACTCTGCCAGCAAAAACAGGCTCCCAAGCTCCATTTTAGCTGCAATGGCCTCCTGCAACCCTCTGCCAGTGAAAACAGAGCCGTCCAAAGCTCCATTTTCATTGACAGAGGCACTGAGAACCTGTCCTTTGCTGTTTCCAGGTCAGTCCCTCAGGTCAGATCTAAAGTACACTGAGGGCTGGATTTGGCCCCTGGGCCTTGAGTTTGACACCCCTGATGAAGTGCATATTAAAGGTGGTGACCGTTTGAGACCTGCATGCAATGAAATATCATTTTAATAAATGTCGATTAGCATATATGCAAAATGACAATAGAGTTATTCTAAGTCACTTGCCAGACTGTCAGTTTTCTTATCCCAAATGAGGATTTCTAGGAGATCTCATCAATGATGCAATGCTCCAAACTTCAGGTGCAACAGGACAATCATGTTGCTAGATTTGTATGATATTTCAAACTCTCAGATGTGAAGGTAGTTTCTCCTGGTTCTGCCCTGATGACATTCCAGAGGGCCTTAAAGGCAGAAATATTTTGCATTCAAAACTCTGCAACCTGCTGAACTCACCTAAAGGCAGTTCTTTCATGCTCCAAATGGATTCAAGGTGGAATTTGGAAATATTGGTGAAAATCCTCTAAATTTATTGCCACCTTAAACTCTATTTATATACCCATGAGTTAAAGATACCGAGAGACCTGGATTTATACCCAGTTTCCATTAAGACATTTTTCAATGCTTCATTTTCTTCATCAATTAAAAATAACTAAGAAATCCAATATATAAGCTGAATATCTTGAAACAGCTGGTAAATCAGCTTGCACATATATCTCACCACCCACACTTTTTCAAATTCTGCATCATGGTTACAATTCAAGATATACGTACCAAATTAAGTAATCTTTGGTCAATGACAGGCACATTTTTTTCAAGTGTGTGTATGTGTGTGTGTGTCTATTGGACCCCAATTATATAGACGATGGAAAATGTATCAAAATACAATAAATTAAGAAAGTTTTTTTATATATATATTGGTGAAGTGTACCTTAAGTATAAAGCCATTTATGAGTACTTTTTGTTGAGTGGAGAGGTCAAATTCATAAAAAAGTGCAGAAGGGAATACTCTTTTAAAAAATGAGAAAATATATGTGTGTGTGTGTGTTCCAAAATATCAGAATCAATCCTACAAGAAAAAAATGCAGATTTCTGAGCAATACTTGGCTGTAGGCAAAGACATGGAGTCAGATTGATCTGGATAACTAGCATTTTAAGATCAAACAAATCAGAATGACCAAGGTATTTAATAAAATTAAATTACAGCATGACATTTGCTTTTCAAACTTTCCCTTTCTTTGCCAGCCTAAAGTTCTCTATTTCCTCCTTTAACAGACCTCTGAAGCATTTTTTTCCTTATCCCAAATATCTACATTGTTTTGTTTCAAACTTGTGACAAAAACAATACATTTTCATGACCAGCGTCAATGAAGCATTGATGAGATTTCAAGCTGAAACATCAGAAATAAAAACCAGAGGGATTCAACTTCAGAACTTGTCACTGCTTCATGGCACAAATTCCTATCCATAAAAGTTTGTTTTGCACAGATTCATCCTACAGATAACTGTTTCACCTTTCCCAGACTGGGAACTTTACACACAGTGGTTCATACTTTGTATAACCTCCTGTTTGGACTCTTGCAATGTTGTCTAGATCAGACTGTCCTTGAAGACTATCCAGAAATTCCAGTTGATCCAGAATGCATCAGCTTTAAAAAAAAAAAAAAAAGGGNATCCAGAATGCATCAGCTTAAAAAAAAAAAAAAACAGGGGTGACAAGCAATTTATTTTTATCAAGAAGTGGTATTTAGCCAGTTCTGACAGGTTCTGGAGAACTGGTAGTGGAAATTTTGAGTAGTTCAAAGAACTGGCAAACACCTCTGACTGGCCCCACCTCCATCTATTCTCTGCCTCCTGAGTCCTAGCTGATTGGCTGGGTCTTTTTTTGTTGCCCTGCATAAGAGAACAGACCTGGAAAGCAGGTTAGTGGGGCGGGGAGGGAATGGAGTATCCCCTGCCACATCCACCAAGCCATGCCCATCAAGCCACGTCCATAGCTGGTAGTAAAAAAAAAAATGAATACCACTACTGCATTTATCATTCAGGACTGGAAAATCTGCAGGATTAGTTTCTTCTAAAGCAGGGGTCTTCAAACTTGACAGCTTTAGGACTTGTGGACTTCAACTCCCAGAATTCTTCCTCCAACCATGTTAGCTCAGGAATTCTGGAAGTTGAAGTCCATAAATCTTAAACTTGCCAAGTTTGAAGACCTTTGTTCGAAAGGTTCTCTGCTTGTCCTTTGAGTTCTGGAAGGAAAGGCTTTCTCGGAATCCCTGTTCTTTGGAAATTCCATTTAAGACCAACTTTTTTCAGATGTGGTCTCTCTTGGTAGGAACAATAACCTCCCTGTTAACAAATAGATCCCAATTCTGTTAGCTTTTCATAAAGCATTAAGATCTTCCTGTTTAATAAGTGTTAAGTATATGTCTTCAGGGGTGGCTGAGGTAAAATAGGTTGCAATTGTTCCTCAGCAATGAGAAAGTTATACTGTTAAATTGTGGTGTTTTAGTTTTTTAATTTTATTACTCTTCTGAAGGTCTATAAGCCACACATAGTCAGGCATGATTGAATCAGCATATAAACCTACTTAAATGAATCAACTGATCTTGGATTTTGTATTTTGATCGCCTGGAACAAATTGATAGACGAGCTTGTTCCTCTCTGAAAATATTTGTATGTAATATACTTTGCTGTTAATATCTTTTTTTTGTTCCCCGCTGCTAAAATAAGATTCAGTTCCCACTTTCTTTCTTCTTGATTTAAAGAAAGGACAAACTCTGAACAAGGCTAAAACAGAGACTTTATTGCTATCATAATTTATTTGATGAGCCGTCGTCAGCCCTGGAAATCACGGTCAGAAAAAGTTCATGTTGCGTAATTGCCTTGAGTGGTTTAAAAAGTGTTGGCAAGCTAATAATTGGAAAATAAGTGGCAGTCCAGCCATGTTGTTCTAGTCATTCTTTAGGAAGATTACTTTGAAAAGAGGAATTTGTAATTAGATATTGTATTTGAAACATTTTAGATCCTGGTTGTTCTGATTAAAAGAAAACAATTTTATTCGCTTTTCTATTAAGCATAATAAAAGTTACAAGTTGAAAACACAGAGACTTTGAAGATTAGAAGAAAGCCATTGTAGAGAAACAAACAATCAAGGGATAAGTCTATGTGTACATAACTGTAAAAAAAAATTGTGCTACCAGAAAAATATCAAAAGACTTTCAAATTTGTTCCATTTTCATTAAGGTGAATTTAAATTCTTGGCATGTTTCTGCAGTGAACTGAACCATCTAAACAGTTGAATATGTTTAACATAGCATGCAGTCAATATCAACATATTGCATTTGTTCTAAGTGAGCACGTTCTATGTAAATTCATAAAGCAATGTTGTGCAATGCTGTTTTAAGCACCCTCTTACCAGTTCACTGCAGATGTTGGAAAGCTTATTTATCATTCTCATGGGATGAAAACTATGCAATACGGTGATGTTGCATAAAGGTGTGATCAGTTTGTACACCTGCTGTTACCCAGGAAAAGGTACGAGGGAGGGGTGAGGAAAAGGAATAATTTCATAATAAATTATGAATTTACCATGAATCATTGCATGAGAAAGCACAAGGATCAAATAATGGTAAACAAGTTTCTTAAAGTCAAAGGATGAAAGAAAAAAAGAACAATGACATTGAGACCATTGAGTGACAACAAAACCCCCAGTAGAATTCAGTCAATAGACACAACTGACACAATGCAACTGGAATGGAAAAGTTAGTTTGATGTGGTGGTATACTGTGAAGATACTACACAGGGATCACAGCAAGACTGCCTTCAAAACAGACAAAAAAAATAGCAGCCATCCTGAGAAACCGCAAAGATAAAATTGACCTGGAAAACCAAGGCATATACGAAGTTCTCTGTGCATCATGCCCGGCCACATACATTGGGCAGACCAA